>SRLM01000723.1:0-34317 GCA_015708895.1 Populus ilicifolia
TCCTGCACTTGGGAGAAGACATTAATCTCTTTGTCGTGTCACATAGCTAGAAGGGGGATTTGAGATCCATAACTAAAAAATACGTAATTCATCTTCCTAATTTTTTTTTAAAAATTAAATTAATTTAAGCATTGAAATTTTTATTTTGAGGTAATTCTAACTATACAAATACAAGCCCAATACATTACAAGTAAGGAAAAAACCTGAGATTCATTGAACTTTTTATTTACTTCATCATTTTGCATTTGTAAAATTACATTAATGCAAATTTGAAAATGTTTAAGAAAAAATTACAAATTCATTAGCCTTTTAAATTTTAAAAAATACTTATGAAACTTAAAAATTTGTGATTTCTTTGGGAAAACTGTGATTTTCAGAAATAACCATCAATATTTTTGATAATTTTTATGAGAATAAAAAAAATCAATGTTTTTCAAAACTTACATATTGGAAGATGTTTAACAAAAATTATCTAAAAAGATTTATTAAATGCTAAACCACTAATTTTTTTTGAAAATGTTCACGAAATAAACAAATTATTCTCTTAATTAGATTATATTTTTCAAGAAATTAAGAAATCATATATATTTTTTAAAAATTTCTCAACTCAGGAACTAAAAAAAAATTATATTAAAAATTCTCAAGTTTTATTTATTATTATTTCTTAATCATTTTAGAATATTTTGATTTTTTAAAATAATTTTCTATTTAGTAATAGATTAAATTTTGTTAATTATTCCTTAATAGGATAGGAATAAGTTTTTCGTGCAACACGAATAATCCACATATATTCATGGAAATATGTATAGGGATAGAAAGACATGAACAAGGGATAAAAAATGACAGTCTTCGCAAGTTAACTGATGTAATTAATGCCTTTTTTATGTTTTTTTCCCCTTTAATGCGTGCATGGCTATTGCATTTACCACCTATATTTATTTATATTTGATGAATTTATAAAAAAAATATTTTTAAAGGTTTTCATTAAAATTCGAGTCTTACATGATAACGTATAAAGAAAAAAATAGGTAGCTTATTTAATTTCATTCATAGAACTAAATAAATTTAGGGTTTAATTTTGCCCCAGAAGTTTTGAAGCGAGTCCAATTAATTTCTCTTCTTCAAGTTTCGTTGTTTTAATGTCTCCTTTAAAGGTTTAGTAATATATTAATATCCTTCTCCAGTTTATCCGAAGGAAGACAATTTTGTTTTTAATTAAGCCCCTAAACAGTTAAAATTTGTTCAAATAGAACCATCTTAGAATAATTTGATAATATGAAATCTTTTACTTCAATTAAAAAGTCCAAATGATAACATGTATACCGTTTATGATTAAAAATATAAGATACAAATTAAAATTGATATTTATTCTATTATGGTTTATATTAAAAACAAAGAAAAAAGCATAACATAATATATATAAAAATGAGAAGAAATAAAATTGAAAACACCCCAGATGATTAAAACCTTAAAACTTGAAAGCAAATTAATGTTAAGCTTTAACGTGATGAGTGCTCGACTCATCAAAGAAAATAAAATAAAGCAACAATTTTATTCAATGAACTCCGTGGTTTAAACTTTATCTTTGTATATATTTTTTAATTTGATATGTATTATATTATTTTTTTTATAAATTATTTACATGAGATTATTTAGACCTTTTACTTGAAATTAGAAGATAGTTGAGAATAATTTAACTTATCCGTGAAGTAACATTTTCACACACACACATATATAATAGTAATGGTATAGATTACAACATAAAAGTATGCTTATAATATTTTTTATATAGATACATTTTATAATATGTCTTTTCAAGCTGAAGGTGGATGATCAACCTAAAACTTGAATAAAAAAGCAATAAACGGAGTAGTAGGAAGTGACTTAGTAAGAACTTTTACAAGTTAATCGTCAGAGAAGATAAAATGAATCTAAAACTCTTTCTTCATAATCCTATCTTATACAGAATGATAGTTAACCTCAACGTGTTTATTATAAGCATGAAAGATAGAATTTGCAAATAAATAAGTAGCCTTCTAGATTATTACACCAAATAGTAGAAGTAGAGGCAAAATGAATTTGCAAATCTCTCAATAGATGTTGAAGTCAAATAACCTTAGTAGTGTCATCTGCCAAGACTTTATACTCAGCTTCATTTAAGGAGCGGGTAATTATACATTACTTGTTTGATTTTCATGAAATTGACGTCTGACAAAAAAAGATAAGATAACCACCTATAGACTTACGATCATCAATATTACCTGTCCAGTCTGTATCTGTAAAGCCATGTAAAGCAAATGAGGAATCGTGAGTGATATGTAAGCCATAGGTGGTCGTACCCCATAGATAATATAGAGTGCGTTTAATAGCACCCCAATAAAAATCTGTAGGAGCATGCATAAACTGACATACTCTATTAGCAACAAAGCATATATCTAGTCTTATAAAGGTAAGATATTGAAGAGCACCCATAATTTGATAAAGCCGTGTAGGATTAGAAAACAAGGGATCTGGTAGTATACACACATTGTAGGAAGTCATACTAGCCCTAGTGAAGATGTCAAGAATATACACACGTTGTCGTAACATCATACCCATAGTAGTGGATTGAACCTTAATTCCCAAAAAATAATGAATGACATATAAGTTATGAAGCTTGAACCATAAACTGAGTAACTGTATTAGGCAATAAAACATAATAGAGATGCTATACATAAGCAGAATGTCATCAATATAAACTAGAAGATAAAAAGTATCAGCACTAAACAAGATAAATAAGAAGTTGTCAACCTTAAAAGCATAAAAACCAATAAAAAGCAGAAAGTCACTTAGATGAGTGTACCATACCCGTGGGGCCTGTTTTAAACCATATAAAGACTTTCAATTACATAAGAAGGAGGAGTAGAGTTGAAAAAACCTAAAGATTGTGTCATCTAAACCTCTTTAACATGAACATCATTAAGGAAGGCATTATGAATATCAAGTTAATGAATCTTCCAATTACACGAGATTCAATAGAGAAGACTAATCTAACGATTCTTTGGTTAACAATTAGACTAAAAGTTTTAGAATAATCAATGTCTTCTTGCTGAATACAGCCTCTAGTAACTAAACATGTGTTATATCGCTCAACATTGCCATCGATAAGGCACTTTATCATGTACACCCACCAACTACAAAGAACATTCATCGAGGGATAAAAAGGAACCAAGGACTATATGTTATTAGAGCGTAAGGCCTGAATTTCACAATGCATAGCACCATGCCACACCTCATACATATCAGCATCAAAAAATACAATGGGCTTAGAGGTAAGAGACAACATTACTAGACAAATAGGTGCAACAAAGAAAGCTGCAGACGCTGTTGGAAGTGCAATTTTTGGCAACCATAGGTGAAAAACCATCAGATGTTGACAAGCAACAAACTAAAAGGGATAAAAATCTGAATTGGAAAACTGCTAAAGCGGATAAGAGGAGAGATTAACAACGAGTTGCAAACATATAAGGGAATCTGTCGAAGGACTTGAGCTCACAGTAGTAGATGTAAGAGAGCTTACCACATACTTGGTGTTGGCTATAGTAACTGGAAAGATGCAATTCTGAAGAAGGGAACCTATGCATGCCTAATGATAATAAGAAAAACATGTAGATGGTGATTTAAGGACAAAGCTAGGTGACAGTGATATGGTGGCAAACAAGGTTAGGGAATGGGGGGTTGTTTATGTGGAGCTGTAGGGGTGGCAAATCTATTGTTAGGGGTGATTGACGGGTCATCTGGATGAACAACTAGGGAGGTAATCAAGGCAGGCAAATGCCATAAGGAAGAACCAGCAAAATTCTCAGAAACATGAGATGGAGAACACGACAGTAAACCATCAACAAAGTGAAAAACACCTTGACCAAAGAGATAGGGCTTCATCTGCATTCGTCAATAGGGATAATTTATGTTTGTAAATTTCAATGAAAAACTTGGTGGGTGTTTGATAGAGCAATGACAGAAACTTATAATAAGGACTTATTGACATGTTTTGCAATTGAAGGTTGTTGTTGTGAAGGAAGGACACCACCGACAGTAACTTGTAGATGATTGGCTGGCTGGGATACATCATTGGTAGTGAAAGAGAAGTAATTGGTAGCAGCAGTAGAGTCTATTTAGGAGAAGAAGAGAAAAAGTCAACTGCAAGGAGAGAGGGAGAGAACATTACAACATAAAAATATATCTATAATATTTTCTATAAAGGTACATTCTATAGCATAAAAAACAAAAAAAAATTAAGAGAACGTCTTTCAATCAATTGACTAATAGTAGTCATTTAAGAAGATATTTTAATATAGTAGAAAATAATTTTCATGAAACTACCTGCCAATTGATCATAATTTGTTCTTGATTCATTGCTTAATCACCTAAATTATCATTAATATCACAACAATTACCTTTTCATTGCTAGGTGTCATAATTCATATCACTATTTTGTTATCAATGCAATCATCACTCATAATGGCAAAGGTTAAACCAGATCAATAACCTGCTGATAATTAATGAATTTTAGAAATAAATGTAATAATTTTTGAAACCATGCATAATTAAATAAAAATAAAATAAGAAATTTAGAAAACAACATAAAAACTTAAAACCTCCAAAACCCCTCGCCCAGTAGCTGTTTCACTGACTGATATAGTGAAAAACAAAAAGAATTCAGGCAATGATCTTTTCTCTTCGGTGGATACCAATAGAGAGACGCCAAGCATCAAGAACACACTCTGGAAGCAACCAAGCAAAGCACCATTGAAACGAGTGAGCCCAGTAAGGAGCGCATCGTGCTTCATAGCCTATTCGACCTATTGCAGACTTTGCATAATCTTCTGGTGTTGGTATGAAGAAGGATGATCTCCCAATCGAGGCTACTTTTGAGGTCATTTTTGTTGCAACATATAATGGCACCTGAGGAGGAAGCCTTAATCACATCAGTTAATTCATGAAAATTACCTCACTATTTTTCTAATAACTCAGAAATTCTTTTCATCTTAATTGAACTGTTAATTATTTTTTTATAAAAAAGTTATTGGCAAACTCAAAAGTAGTTAATGATATTTAGAAAGTTTTTGAAAAATTTTAATTAGACATTACAGATAAAAATTCCAACAAATAAATTAAAAATATTAATATTTAATTAATAGTAGGGAATTCTATAAGTAAAAAATTGATACGTATATTCTTGGTGCTTAATTTCACATATACTCTTAGCCTAATCTAGTGTTTTATTCTTGTTTTTATTTTATTTTTTTATGCAATTAACTTTTTTCTCACCTTTAAGTGTGGGTACAAATAATTGAATGAATGACCTTAAAAAATATTTTAATGTTTTTTTCTATAGAAGGAGTTACTATCTTAAAATATTATCTTTAACAAAGTTTTAGAGGACATCTCAAGCTTTTTAGAAAGATATTTAATTACTATAGTATGATGAATTTAGAATCATATAAGGAAACAAACATCGAAATAAACTTAAAATTCAAGCACTAGTTGATCTGTCTTAGAGAAGGCTAAGTTCTTATTGGTCTTTGAGTTATAACAAGAGTTGTATACGGGCCTCATATTCTTATGAAGATAAAAGAACCTAGTTTTGTTGTTTTAAAGTCTAAAGAGCAAGTTAAAATACAAAGTCCGAACTAGATAAAAAAATCTCAGCAGCCCATAAATTGTCTCGGTGTTTTGACTTATCTCGAGTTTTAAATATTAAAAAATTGTGGAAAACGATTCCAAATAGTCATGCCAAACATAGAGAAGTCTCAATTTACATTATTTTTTACTGAAAATTGACTCGTAATATTAAAGAAAAAAATGAGTTAGAATCTGCAATAAAAATAAAATAAAAAAGTGATTTTTTTAAAGGATAAAACCAGAACTACAAAACCCTTTTAGGTAGCAACTAAAAAGAGTTTTGGAAACCCTAAACACTCCAGAAAAAAGAGGAGCTGGCATCTAAAAGGATGGTTTGGAAGAAATAAATAATTAAAGTTGGTTTTATTTTGGAAGTATCAAGCTATTACTATTTAAAACTAAAATCTTTATTGAGTTATTGAGGGTAGATTGTTTTGAACTCTAATTAAATGATCATTTAATTTTATATTATATTTCATTCATTGATCTTAATTTTTGATTGCTTACCGAGAATAATTAGGCTAATATCCTAGTTGATTATGAATGGTGATTAATTGATTATGAGTGGAGATTACTTTGAATGGATGAAACATTATTCTTAATTGAAATTTTTTACATAGAGGAATGAACTAATATTGAATTTATAAGAAGTATTTGGTTTATGATTTACCAAAGTTTTGAGCTTTAAAATTCGTTGATAAGATTGATTGCTTATAACAACTATTTTGCATTTTGCTTGATTTAATTTAGTGTCATTAGCCTGAACATCCAACGAACTTGACAAAACCTAAGATTGAACTTTATGTCAAACTTGAATTAAATTAAAATCAATAAGGGGATTAATTAATCATAACCGAGATATCCAATATTTGCTACAATTGTTACAATTGTTTTCCTTTTCTATTGTTTTCAATCCATACTTCTCTTGAATTATTTAGTTTACTTAATTTGCTGTGAAGCAATTTGGTTGATTTGGTTAATTTACTCTACTAGCAAATCCTTGGGACTATCTTTTGGGTTTAACTTGCCATGTATACTATATGTGATATGTGCATTTGTAGGCTATATAAATTTAAAATTTGTGTCTATGATATGTGAGTGTTAAAACCCCCTCAAATTAAAAGATAAAAATCTATTTGTAAAATTATTATTAATAAAGTAACTGATATATAATAAATTATCAAAAGTTTTTTTAATAAAGTATTATCATTCATTAGCCTACCAGTAAAATATATATTGACAAACTAAGAATATAAATACTAACATAAAATTTAATCGACAAATTTAAAACTCCTACTATATATATATATATATTCTTTTTCCTCGTTTTAGTAAGTGAAACATCGAAAGGACTCTTGTCTATATAGAGAGCAGCCCGAAACAGCCGAGTGCAGACACATCAACCCATCAAATACTCGTGAAAAGCCCAAATTCATTTGAATTTTTCATGACTTCACCGCAAATTTATTACGAGTACTCAGGTCACCTAACCTGATTTAATTCTTCAGAAACTGTACTAATGTAGTTCATATCTTTTTACTTTGATTTACCAGACAGATATGGGGTTATGGAGATGCAGCAGCCAGCAAGAACAGAGATATGATGGAAGTTATAATACCTGACACTGTACATCGATTCCATAACGTCTGTACTCCACGTGCAGACATCTCGAAAATTGGTCAACATATCTGCAAGGGCTCAGCACAACTTGGTAGAGTAATTAGAGATTACTCCTAAGAAGAGATCATATTGCTACTGTAGCAATTTCAAAGCCACTGAGAAGTAATACAATTTTAAAATAACTATCCCAAAAAAGAGAAAGCTATGTATTTTGTTTTAAATTTCATTATTAATTAATATCTTTTTCAAAACATTTTCTTATGTAATCACAACATTTATTTTTAAAATATATGTAGAAACATTTAATTTCTCCCAATTTAAATAAGTATAATTATCGTTATATATTTTTAAATTAAAACATAAACTAAGGATTGCACTCTTACTATAAGCATACTGAAGAATACCACAAAACAGGGAAAGAGGAGGCTCCGACTAAGAACCACCGGAAAACTCTTTACGGTGCACCGGCCATAATTAATAAATCATATAAGAAAGGCGGTTGGTTGGTTCCGGTGTACAGAAGTCTTCAACTCAGTGACCTAATGTCCTGTAAGTTCCTTTATATTTGACCTACCTCGAAAAACTATAGAACGAACAGTCAACATATGTGTAATTAAAGTTCAGTCAAGTTATTTTTCTGCCCTTCTAAGTGAGAGGGAGTGTAGTGTAAGCGTTTGATAAATTTTATATTATTGCAGAAATAACTAATAATAATTATTATTTTACAAGTCATTTTAAGGGAGAGAGACGTGTTCAAAAATAAAATAAAAGGTTGAAAAAATCTAGAGTAATTGTATCAGAAGGTTAATTTTCAGAAGAGATATAAATAAAACATGAAAGAAAGAAAAAATCTAAACTCACCAAGAATGATAATAATATTTTCAATTAGAATAAAAATATATATTTTTAATTTTCCTCTCTTCCTTTTGTATCTGTATCTCTCATATAGAGTACTAAGCATTGATAATTAATTTTCAAGTACTCAAAAATTTCTCGAGAAAATCATATTCAAACCTACAAAAATATTTTAATTTTTTTTAATTCTCTAACACTTCTATGTTATATAAATAATTATCCTTTAGTACTCTAGAGTATCTCTCATCCCATCTTTAGTTGTTTAATTAGTTAACTAATTATGATCAAATTTAGATAATTTATATTATTAGGAGCACCAATATAAATAATTATTATTAATTACAACCTTTTGACATTGAGTTTACACACACACACACCCCAATTGATTCTTTCCTTTCCTTTCAAACCTCGTTTGTTCTTTTTTGTTTCCTTAATGCTTATCAAAATTAAAAGATAGAAGAAAAAAATCAGTATAAACACCAAAATTTTGAGTTAGAAATTGAAAATCAGTGGTTGAGAAACAAAGAGGATGGTTCATGGTTTTGCAATGCTTACGCTTTGGTAGCAGCATAGATTGTGAAGAGGGGATGTGAAGGCATGACACTAGAAGCTCCAGAGCCGATATTTACAATGGCACCTCTTTTCCTCTGAATCATCCCTGGTAAAACTGCTCTAGTAACTCTACTAGTGCCCTCCAAATTCACTCTAACAATGTCCATCCAAACTTTCTCATCCACCTCGTGGAAAAACCTGGCCGCGGGGTACGTGATTCCCACGTTATTTATCAACAAACCAACATTTAGTCCCTCTACGGCCTTTTCTATAACTCCTTGGACGGTACGAGTGGAAACTTTGCTTGAAAAATCAAACACAACTGTCTTAATATTGGTGCCTGGATGTTCTGCTAGGATTTCACTCGAGACTGTTTTGAGCTTATTGGGGTTTCTACTCACTAATATAAGGTTTAGACCCTTTTGAGCTAGTTGATGAGCAAAGGCTTTGCCTATACCGTCAGTAGCTCCAGTGATGACAGCCCAGGAGCCATAGTCCTTGAGATCCTTTTTTGGTCTGAGAAACGTTGCATACACCCAGTTGAGAAGAAGGGTTGAGGTTTTGAGGAAGGAGATGGATCCAAGGGATGAGAAAAGAAGAAGCCACATGGGCTGGGGTAAGAGGTGGTTGATGCATGCTGAGAGCATTCTTCTTCTCTTTTTCTTGGTGCTTTTGATGAGAAAGAATATGATCTATTTTGCTTGATTTCAAAGACATGCAAGGACTTTCGGCTCGTCCCTGGTATTGGCAATGATATATCATGATCAGCTAGCAATATTGACATTTACGCCTCAGCTGTCTGGCCATGATTTGTGTGGGTGCATGTGGTTGTCACATTATAGCTGTGAGGTCACTCGTACCTCTCTCTCGAATGCGTGCCAGTACAAACGGCTAGCTGCAATGAACAAGCTAGCTAGTTGCGAGAAAGGAAGAGTACTCGGCATGCAAGAGGTTCAGTTTTCTGGTTTAAAAATTAATCTGTCGCAAGCTAACTGTTTGATTAACCCTTCAAACCGAGCTTCATGGCACTTGACACAGAATAAGGTCTGGTCCACAGCAAAAAATGGGTCATTGTCGAGTGGCTCAGGTCTGGCTCAAATAGTCTGCTATGCAAAGGAATTGGGTGTGCTTTTAAATAATGTCTGGTCCACAGCTGCTACTGCCACTGCCGGTTAAAGAGAAGAGAAAAGAAGAAATGTCAAGATATCAGTGTTTTTCAATGATCAAGGAGATCTGTGAACTTCCAATCTTTATCCGTTAGTGTTTAAACTTCGAGTTAGATCTTCCAAAATAGAATTACCATGAATTCTATTATTAATCTTGAGGTGGATAGCATGTCTTTAACTGGATTAAAGAGGTAAGTTAATCTTAATTTGTGAAAGCATATTAAGAATACCCCTAATCATAACATAAAATAAAAGCTTACTGATATTTTTTCTTATATTTGCTCTAGGGGCAATGTCAATATTTAATTAATTAACTCTCAAAATTGAGTTAAAAGTTTTTATCAATATTTAAACTAACAATTCATTTATGATTATTTTAAAAACTAAATCATGGACAAAAAATATTAGTCAGAAAAACGTTTGTGAGAAATTTTTAATCTATCAATAAATTTATTATTAATAAATTTATCAATAACTTTATAAACAGATGATATATATATATATATAAAAACTATTTATTTTATTTAGTCGGTAATTTTTTCAATACTATTTAGCATATCACTAACATAAAAGCCATATATAATTTTGTTTGGGAAGTAATAATTATAGTGATATTTATAAAAAGAAATTTTAACTTTCAACCGTATACTAAAATATAGTATTTTACTGATTTTGTCGATTATCTAATAGTAGTATTAATATTTATTGTAATGTTTTTTCAATTCTTTAAAATATAGCAAGTGAATTAGTCTGTAGTAACCCAATCAGTAGTAATTTTAAAATAATTGTGAAACCAATTCCGAAGAGTCAAAGATTGAAATTGGTGAACGAGGTGTCGATGGACGAAATTGAAGGAAGCTTGTTTGCATTCATCTACATTAATTTATTGATAGTATCGCTTTAGCGAAGCAATCAAGTCAAGGAGGAGAGCACCAACTAGGTCACATGTTAACGGGCAAGTTGGGAAGGAATTACTTTCTTCATGGGGTTCTCTTGACGCAGCTACATTGCATTTTCTAGATGAGTTATTCAGTCAATTAGGTTGGATCTAATTATAATTTACATGACAAACGGTGACATCTAATGTTCAGTGCAGTCATGAATATTGTCTGCCTTTAGGTTAAGATTGAGTCAGTAGAAGTCTATATATTCAGATGACTACAAAGAGTTGATTTGATAATTGAAAATATATTTTCATTTTCTTAATTCTCATAATTCAAACATCAAAATCAATATCTAAAAAGGGTTTCTATTAAGTTATTTCAAATATATCAAAACTATATCTTAAGATTTTTATTTTTTTTTCTTAACAACGAATGAGTCGTGGGTCCAATCCATTGAATAAAAAATCATGTCTTTTCTATGTCTTTTCTAGTACTAGTTGAGGGTGCTATGTAAGCTCCAGCTCGCACTGCAACAGTCCATTGTTAGAAGAAACCGAGTAAGATTAAATGGGTTGTGGTGTATATCTTCTTTATTTGTAAGTTTAAAATTTCTTGATAGTCTTTACTTCCGTATAGGTACAAGATAGGAGGGGTGTTGCTAAATTTTTAAAACAAAAAATAGAAATTATTTAATTTTTTTACCTGTTAATTTGTGTAGATATACAAGGAGGTGTTATTTCTATTTTAGATTCATTTATTTGAAAGTATAAATGATTAAATTTGTAATAAATATTTAATTTTTATATTATTTTAATTATTTTTATACTTCTATTCAATATATTTTAAAAAAAATATTACTGACAGAATTACTAACAGAACAGCTTCGTTGATAAATTTTAAAAAGAGTTGGAAAAGATTTATTATAAATATCATTATTATTGTTAACTCACCAACAGAATTACAAATGATATTCAGTCAATGATATGTTATATTTACCAATTAATATATCAACAAACAAATAAAAATATTTATGACATTGCATATGATTTTTCTATTAGTGATATGTTAAATTTATTGATAGAATACCCACTGATTGAAGTAGGTAAATAAAATTGATGCGCTTTGTCTTTCTGTAAATCCATTGATATATTTATTACCGACAAATTCAACAATAAACTATAAATTACCAATAAGAGTTTTTCTAATGGACTGTTTCTATCCATAAGTCTATTGATGATACATGTACCAACGAACTGTAAATGTAAATATCAACAAAAACTTTTATCAGTAAAACTACTAAATTTGATAGTGATTGTTTTTTTTTAATAGGTTTCGTAATTTTGTTTATTTTTTTTGTCTTGTTATCATGATTTCATTAATTTGGTGAGTTGACTTAGGCAAGCTCAATTTTTTTTTATTCTTGTAATTGGTAATGGGTATTTTTTTTTATCTTTTCCATGTTTGATTTTTTTTATTTCATTTTTTAACATTTAATTGGTTAAAAATTAAGCTTAGGGATTTTTCTATGTTGTTTTAGTTAAATAACTTGGATGATTATCTTAATGAATTAATGATTATCTTAATGAATTAACAAAGTTTTACATATAGTTTTAAGACTCGACCTTGTGGCTGGCTCAGTTCAAGACCTAAGTTCCAGGTTTTGATCAGGTCAATTGGTCGGATGGGTCAATTTAAAAAGAAAAATCAAAATAACATCATTTTAATAAAAAAAAAATTAAAACAACAAAAGTCAACAGGTTTACAATCAGGAGCTACCGGGTTAACCAAGTTGTCAGGTCAGCCAACTCATACTAAGTTTTTTCTTTTCCTATTTTTTCTTCAATCTAGGCCGGTTTCAGCCTTGGATCGAGTTTCAAGACTATAGTTTTATATTATTTTTTTAGTTTATTTTTTTTTCAATCATACTATATTTCATTAAAAATTAGTTTTTTTTTATTTAAAATATCCACTCTACATTTTTATTTGCTCAAAAAAAATTTTTATCTAACACGAGAGCGCAAATTACATCAACTATTTCCATACCCACTTCGACAATCTAATAGTTGGTTATTAGCGTGAAAGATAACGTAAAAACTGTTCTCGGGCCTATTGCCACTTAATTTTTTCTATTCTATCATAAATAATATTTTTACATCAATTTATGTTAATCAAGATTATTTTAAAAAATATATATATTTTTCATAAATATATGGAAGTGGATAAATTTATTTTAATATCCATCATATTATAGCATCTCAGTTACAAATCTAATTATCTTTTCATAAATAGTATTTTCTATCATGAATCTCTAACATTATTTTTTTTTAATTGTGAATTCCACCATAGAATTTCCATATCAAGAGAGGAAGATGCTCCTGCTCCCAAATAAAATAAAATTTTACTTGAGTGGTAATTTTTAAGCACAGTAAAAGAGTGATCAACGGCAAGGGGAAAAAACAACACAGATGGGGTTAGAGGAAATTATTTTCCATAAAGAGCTGTTCTATATATATACCTGACTTAGGTGAATCTCTTTATTGGTGCTGATCTGTGTCGGAATATTTATATAGAGCATTGGACATGCAGATTGCAGAAACTTGAAAAAAGATCATCGCCAATGGCGACTTCATCTCGGGTTACTGTAAAATGGAATGGGCTATCTCTTTCCTGAATTTGAATCAACAAATCATCCTTCACTTATTGAAGAGATTGCTTTGAAGATCTGATTTTCAAATGAATCCTACAACACACAAGATTTTGAATGGTTATGAATATTCCACCCATCATTGTATTGTCCAGCTGAGCTCCTTTACAGGAGTGGTATTGCTTAGTGGTACTTCCTGTTCCTGATGGGTAGATTTAGAACATTTTACCGGTCTAGTTTTAGCTGGGATTTAAACAGAAGTTGTGGTTATTTTGATTACAAGATTTGGAGCTGCTGGTTACAAAAAGGGCACGCAGACACGGGAGAGATACCAAGGTTGGCCACTTTTCAACACCAATTTTCACATTCCTCTCATCACTCACAAAGCTATATCTCAATTTTTCCTACAAAAGGGTATAAACAAACGTGGACTATTTTCCACAAGCAGATTGGATTCTCTGCACGCTAAAATATGATGGCAGAGGATCAATGATGGTAAAGAATTTCAATGTGAACGACAATAACGAAAGGAATGGGGATAAATATCTATGATACAAGTTGCATATGCTGACGCTTAAGGCTGCAACTGTGGTCCAGAAAGGAGATGATCACAGACTTCGTTACAATATGGTTCCCAAAAGCCATATATGCAAGAAAAGCCAATAGGCAATAAGGCCTAGCCTCGCCCTGGGACGACTCATTAGTACTCGGCCGCCAGATACCCTGCACAGGTAGAAAGCAGGTTAGTTTCAAGTTGGTTCACTGAATTGAATCCCACTGACAATAAAAAACAGGAGAAGACTGATTAATACATATCCTCATACCCACCAACTTATAAATTGATCACACTGAAAGTGCAATACGAAATGTTAGAAACAGCAATTTGAGCTTTCCTTATTTTTTTCCCTTACTCCCTAATTATTCATTTATGCAGTTTTAGCACTTTACCATATGCTGTCAATTCGATCTGCAGCTGACTTTCCTTGTTTCGGAATGAGACCTGATGTGTTAAGAGACTTGAAAACATGACCTGTCATAAAAAATGATACAAGATAAAGTTTTCAATCCAAGAAACTTCTACCCAGGAGAAGGAAGCCGTAGAATGCAAACCTTTGTCCTCATCAGTTTCCTCGTGGTTGATCAGACTACCAGATTCCAGATCAACATTGAGTGCAAGATGGTCGGTAGATCCTTTTCGCATAGTTCGCACATGAGCAGCTGAGGCAGTAGATGAGGCAACAGGAGATATTCCACTCTTTCCAACTGGTCCCTGAAAAAGCATCAGGAAGAAAAAGGTTTAATAGAGGCCACTTCTGAAAAAAGTTGACAAAGCATTATGAATCTCCCAAAGCAGAAATTAGAAACAGAAAGGCTAATCTTATTTAATAGAATCAGCAAGTAACTTATGGTGTAACATGATTACTCTTCCTACTGAATTACTTTATATGCACTTAATATTGGCCTAGAAAGAGAAACTAAATTCGCACAATACAAATAGGTTGTGTAAACACATGAAATTGCTATGCATTGCAATTGCAGTAGTGGTATCGTGCATTTGAAATGGATTTTTTCAGCCAAACTGTCAGCGAATCTAAGAAGTTCCAGTGGTGCCCACAAGGGGCAGCATGTTAAGAAATTGAAATGCACAACAAACACGCATCTTGCACTTGTCAGCAGAATCTGTTAAAAACTCCATAAAAAGTTTTTAAAAAAAATGCTGGAAAGAACAAGTCAGCAGGAAAACAAACCATCCATGCCAGCATATCACTTTAAGAACACATAACTGGAAAGATGCGATGATAAATTGCACTTTGATCATATGGGCCATCACTAAATTATTGATATATGGGGTAACAAAATCTCTACAACTAAAACAAGATGCTAAATTCTTGCTAGTGTCAGGAACAGTAACAGGAAATTCCAAAGGACCACATAATTGAACATAAGGAAAAAAAGGGGAAAACCACTGCATGTGTGAGAACAGAAGCAGGCATGCATATCAAGGTCTTCATTTATTTTGGGACTTCTCTAACATTATTTTATCTTCCAGGGAAAGCAAAGGCATCCCAAATGTTTCACTGCCACTCGGTGGGCATAGAGTTGTAAAAGCAGAAGGAATGTTCATGGTGTGGTAGTGCACCCCATGTTCATCTTTTATGCTTTGACTAAAACAAGAATGTAGAAGTCCACACCTGTTGGCAATTTATCTGGAGTCAACAGTTAAGAGGCCCATAAAATTAAATTTGTCTTATTAGGTAACAAAACATCTATCAAGACTTTGGCGGCTAAGTGATAGTGGTGTATCAAGAAAGTCCGTCATGGAAAACATGACATAAAGAGTATTTACCGCATCTTCAATTTCAGATATTTCTGAGACAGCAGGTGGGGGTGCCTCAAAGATGCTCCTTTCCTGAACAATCTCTGGCTTAGCAGTTCTACTTTGAAGTGAATCTTCCAGCACTTTAATCTTGGATGACAATTCATCTATAATTTTCTGGCTCCCAAGTAACTTTACATCAAGCTCCTCAGCATGGGAATTTGAATTATCAACTTCCAGGAGAAGGGCCATGATCTGTTTTTCCAACGCTGGCAGCAATCCCTGCCCACCGAAGGCTTTCGGTTCCCCAACAAATCCGTGATCTCCAAATATATCAATAAGCTTCTCTAAACCAAAGAACAGCTCAGACATTTCATTCTTCATCTTTTCGTAGTCTTGCCTATTTCTAAATTGGGTTTCAGTTTCCTCTTTCAGATTCTCAATTTCAAGAATCCTTGTTGACAGCGTTGATAGTAGCTCTTCTTTGTCATGAGATAATGTATTTAATTGGTTATGCAACTCACTTATGCTATCAACAATGTAAAACAATTTCTTTACATCAACTGAACTATGAGGTTCCAAACCTCCTACTTCTGAATCTTCAAAAGGAATTTCAATCCTGTTTATCTTCTCAAAAAGGGTTTTCAATTGCGATGCAGACATGAGAGGTTCTTCGGCTTCTGGAACAACAAGCATTCACAAATAAGTGAGTAGAAAGCAAAACAACTAATTAGATTCTAAAAAAATTACCTGAAATATTCACCTTGATCTTTCACCAACAGATTACCATGTAAAGCTGACAGTTCAGCTTCCTGTTCCATCAACTTTTCCTCCATGGCTTGGTAGTCTTTTATTTTGAGTCTCAACTCTTTGCATGAATTTTGTAATGCTTGGACATCAGTCTCATACTCCAAAACCCTATTTTCGAGTATAACACATTTTTCTGTTGCTTTTTCTGAAGTTGCTGTGCTTTCCACCAATTTGTTCTGCAAGTCTTCTATTGTTGCAGCTGCCACATTACTTGAACTCTCAAACAGTTTAGCCAGATTTTGCACTCTTTTTGTAGCTAATGACAGCTTCTCTGCTATCATGGCATATTCTCTTTCATCAAGCCTTTGCTGATGCTCTGTGTCCTCTGCACCAGCTTCACTTGCTTCTTGAATGGAATTACAGCTCAACTTTTCAAGCTCAGGAATAGAGCTTAGTTCCAGTAGCTTGTTCGTAACTTCAAACTGCAGTTCTCTAGTGGCATTAGTACAAGCAGATAGCAAAATTTTACGATCTTGTTCAAATTTGGCTATGGTTTTCTCGTGTTCCTCTTTAAGCAGTTCCAAATTCTTCATTTTTTCTTTCAAACACCCCATGCTTTCAAAAACAGAACTTACAGCATCCCTGCTTATCCTTAATTTTCTCGATAGTGCTTCAATAAATTCATTTGTGAAAATTGAGAAACCTTCAAAATTTTCTGCAAGATTTTTGTTTCTCAACTGAAACTCTTCAACAGTCTCCTTAAAATACAAGGGAATGTTATCGATATCCACTGCATTCACCTGACCGTTAACAATTCCACAGTTCACCATATTGCCAAGGTCATATGGAAAAGGTTTTGTCACGCACGAATCTTCCTGGAAAAGAATTCAATTTAAAAACATTGATCAGAAATAGCCCAAAATCCTTCAGCAAAACCAAAAGAAAAGGAAAAAATGAAAATTATTACCTCCATCACATAGTAACTTTTCAGTGCTTCCAGATCTGTGTCCACGAAGTGCACTGTTATGTCATTGAGAATGAGATCAATATTTTTCAAGCTCTCAAACTGCTTCTCAAAATATTGTCTGACCATGGACAATAAACTCTCATTTTTCATAATAATTTGAAGATCACCAAGGAGATGCATGAGCTCCACAGACCTGCTTTCTAAGCTGCCGCTGGTTCCAGCTAATTCATCCATGCATGTGTTCAACTTAGAGTTAAGCATAGAAATCTTCTGCTGGGAAATCTTCTTTTCATCTTCTAGCACAGCAATATCATTTGACGCCTTCGACAATGCATCCTCCAGTGATTTTATAGTTGACAAGGCAGATGTCAGTTTGCCAGTCTGGGAATCAGCTTCTTCTGTCAACTTCTTTAGCTCGCTCTCCAAATTGGATCTGTCATCCTGGAAACGATTGTTTTGTTCAGTCAGAAAAGAAACATTGGTCTCTGCCTGAGACAGTGCATCTTCAAGTGCCTTCACAGTTCTAAATGTCTCAGTAAGTTTGCTAGTTTGAATGGTGATATCTTCTCTTAGTTTCTCTAGTTCAGCCTCGGTAGAAGCTCTGCTCAGCTGGACCTCTTCTCTCTCTTTGGTGATCGTAGAAATATTATTTTCTGCTAGTGACAATGAATCTTCAAGTGATTTTATAGTCGCACAAGCCTCGGTAAACTTGCTAGTTTGACTAGCTGTTTCATCTATTGCCTTTTGCAGGTCCAGTTCAACAGTTCTTTTTGCAACTTCCATTTCCCCTTTCTCTTCAGATAATTGAGAGATTTGGTTCTCTGCAGCTGATAATGCATCTTCAAGTGATTTCACTGCTCGTTGGGTATCTGCTAACTCACTAGCCAGACTATTAGTTTCTTCCTTAACTTTTTCCAAATCTTGCTCCATGTGGATCTTAGCCTGCTGGCATTCATTCAAGTACCCTGCAAGCCAGTTCACCTTTTGTACAGGCTCTTCAAAATCAGAAGCAACAGGAAGAACAATACCATCAATGGATTCGATAACTCTCTGTAACATGTCATTGCTCTCCAATAAGAATTGCTCAAGTTGATTACGTTGATCTTTGGCAGCAACAAGATCAGCCTCCAACTTTGGGATTTGCTCTAAATCAGCAGACAATCTATTTATCTCATCCCTGCAGTCAGTAACCATAGATTCTTGCTTCTGTAACTCGAGTTTGAAATTCTCAACTTCTGATTTCTTCTCTTCCACGAGAAGTTTCAGGTTTTCTCTATCTTGAACCAATCCCTTGCCTTTCTTAACTGCCAAGGACAACTTCTCTCTCAGTAAAGCAGATTTCTCCTCCGTACGCTCAAGATCTTTCTGCAGGGCGTCTTTTTCCTCCTTTAATGCAGAAAGTCCTAGGGATGCCACTTTTAGCTCTCCGGACAGATTAATCACCTCTGATCTCACCAGCATGTCTTCTTCAAGAAGTTTCTCACAAAGCATCAACTCCTGATCCCTGACATACAAGAGACTCTGCATACTTTCGAACACTTCAGCAACAGCAGAAGTGTCAGAAGACGAATTGCTTTCTTTTTTTATCTTCCCAAAGCATCTATCGACAAGCATGTGCAGATCAGAATAAGTCTGATTGGGTTCAAGACTGTCTGTTGTTATTCCAGAACGCTCTAACAACATCTGCACCATCTGATGCTTTTCGGATGAGGCTTGATGGACCTCTTCAAAGTTGCGTTCTAAGACATCCAACTCCATTTTAATATATTCCTTTTCTTGTAACTCTGCTGAAAGCAAAGCACTTAACTGGTCAATCTCATTTTGTGCAGATGCCTTTGTTCTAGCAAGTTCTTCCCGCAACTCATTTATTTCACCTTTTGATTGGTTAACTGATTCCTTGAGCCAACCTATTCGAGTTTTCAAGTCAGAGGATGAAGCAGTTTCAGGTAGGTCAATTAAAGACAAGGCATCTTTCAATTTGTGGAATTCCAGCAAATTATCCTTGAGTGCATTTCTCTCCTCGACAAGCCATTTCAACTTTTCAACAGTATCCACTGACTGAAGTTCCACAGGCACACTTATCTGAGAAAAACTTTCTTCAAGATAGTCAATAATTTTATTCCTTTGTGAAAGAGTTTCCTCGAGTGATGAAGTCAAATTCACATGCCATCTCAACTTCTCAATAAGATCTGTTTCCTCCTTGGGAACATTATTGTGCGACAGAATTTCTTCAAAGTTCTCAAAAATTGCATTCTTTTCTGAAAGCTTTCCCTGCAGTGATGTAACCTCATTTACTAACCATTTCAATTTCTCTACAATATCCATCGTTTGAAGTCCCTCATGTACATCAATCTCAGAAAAAACTACTTCCAAGCTTTCCAAAACTGCATTTCTTTGTGCAAGCGTTTCCTGCAATGATGCCACCGAGTTCTCACATTTGACCAACTCGCCCTTGCATAGCTCTGCCGTCTCAATGACACTTGATTTTTCTTGCAATTCAGCCAGACATTTGTCAAGCTCACTTGTTTTCTCAGCCAGAGCATGCTTTAGTGAATCCCGTTGCTGAACCAGTGCCTTCCCCTTGGTCACGGCCATGCTAAGCTTATCCTTTGTATTTGCAAACCTGTTCTTTTCCTGCTCAAGTTCCACCTTCATTCTTCCAAGTTCTACATTTGCTGCCTCTGCCGTCATTTTTTCCTTCTCAACCTGTTCAAGCAATTTCCTACTTTCATCCTCTAAATGGCCTAGTTTTTCCACCATCTCTACTTCCTTTCTCTTGAGCTCCACCAACTCACCACGGGCAGCAGAAAAAACCAATGCAGGCCCAAACAGCTCCTGCCCCTCAAAATTAAACCCTCCCTCAGTTAAACACGCCCTAAGCTGATCAATTTCATAGAGCATCCAGCTATAATGCTCAACTAACAAAGAGCCACTTCTCTCAACATGAGCCAGTTTCCCCATAACTGAATAATCCAACAACTCTCCAGGATTAACCACCACGCCAAGTGAAGCCAACAGCCTGTCTGCAACAACCTCAACACCCTCTTCCGCCTGAGCCTTCACTGTAAGATCCTCGATCTGTTGATTCAGCTCTCTTATCAACCCCTCAGTCCGTAAGCGCTCATCCAATGCAACCTTGACAAACTGAGAGCACTCAATTAACATCTCGCGCGATAAGGAAGTATCATTACCGGCCACCACTTGCTCCTGATTTCCATAATCAGCAGACAAATACTGTTTATCCGCCAAACCCCTAAGCTCATGCCGTAGAATAGAAACTTCCCTTGCGATGCTTTCCCTTTCTTCCTGATCAAAAAATAAAAAAAGAAAACCCAAATATCATTTACAAATCAATAACGTCAAAAGGGATTGAAAAAAAAAAGACGAAGAAAAGGACCTTTAATTCAGTAGAGAGGGTCTGTTTTTCTTGAAGAGTCTTATCAAGGATTGCTTTTAATTCATCAATAGAAGGAGAAGAAGCACCATGTTCTTGTAGTAGAGGAGCATCATCGACAATTTCTTGAAATTGATTCTCTTCAATATCATCAGTTGCATCTTCGAACATATCTTCTTTGCTTTCAACATGCTGCATCTCTCCTCCCTCCTGCACGCATTTCCTCTCTCCCTCAAATAATAATAATAATAATATGCAAAATTCAATCCATAAGAAAAAAGGTAAAACTTGAGAGAAAATCAGTGATTACCTGGTTGGTATGAGCAGCATCAACTCCATTTGATTCTTCATCTTCCGCTGCTGTCACTCCATTTTGTTCCTTTGATTCTGACATTTTCTAATCAAATTCTAACCTAATAGCTATCAGATCTGCTAATTAAATTAAATCATTCGAGGTTGGAAAGAAAGATACCCTAAGGGAATTCGAGACTGTTTGATTTGGGATATGAACAGACGGAGAAATAAAGGAAACGCAGTTGGATTTGACTTGTGGAGGAATTAACGGTGATTTGTCGGTTGATTGTTAAGTGCGGAGCAGAGAAATATTTCCCACCCAAACCTAGAATTTGGCGTTACTTGCTTTCACAGATCTGCGAGCCTCTTGGTTTTTTTTTTTCACAATCGCGACCGTGGTGATAAAAACCAAAACGGCTTGGTTGTGGCGCGTTTTCGCGGAGTTGACTGCGACGGTGTCGTTCCTATGTCTCCCGATGGCATTGGTGAGCTTCCAAACAGTTATTTTATTTTTTATTATTCAAAATCGTGCTGTCCTTGTCTGTTTTTAGCCTCCGTCTTCGTCACTTTATTACACGTTGGTCTCTCCAAATTGTCAGAAAAAATTGTGCTATCCTTTCAGCCATAGTTGGATTTTCACATGGATCTTCCTGAGATGGCACGACAAATTGATTAGCGTATTTAGCAGGGAGATTATAATTTATTTTTTTAATTAAAATCATGTATTCAAATCGGATCTTTCATGCATGATGATAGTGAAATAGCCATAACCATGGGATTCCATTGAAACCTTTTCAAGAAAATGAGATTGCGAGAGAAATTGAAGTAAAGGAAATATACTTGAAAATGATAATCAATAGAGAATCAAGTTGAAAGATGTTGACGATGCAAATGTAAATTTTCAATTAAAAAAAAAACTTCATTTGGATTTGGAGGTATACAAGAATAATGCTCAGAATTCAACTAGATTTTAATATATTATGCATATAAAGGAACTCCTTACAAATTAAACTAAAATAATAAATAAAAAATAATGATATCTAGTAGTTTGAAACCCTAATGGGATAGTCTAATAATAATTTTTCTTTTTACAAAAAAGAATTAACAAGGAAGTGGAAAACAATAAATTATTAACAAGGAAAAGGGAATGATGTTCTTGGAGTTCCAAAACTCTCCAAAAGAATTCCTCGAATTAAGATATATTAACAAATGAAAAGTCTAAAACTTTCCTCGTACCTAACCCATAATCCATGAACAATCCTAACCAGAAACAATTTTTGATGACAACATAAAATTTGATTTTATAAAATACAACTGAAACCAAAAACGCAAAACAAGTATAATTGAAACCAAGTTATATCTAGAATAAAGTTGTATAATGTTGTAATACAAAATTATCACCAATGGAATTGAACATTGAATCATGTTGATGATTGACATTCATTTCTATAATGTTCAATATAAAATTATTATTCGTTGAAACATGAACTCTATAAAATTAATTGTTTTTGTTTAACTTCTTTAAAAAACAAAAAACAAAAACATTATTCTTTTTCAAATTCACAAATCTTAGACCTCCATGTTAATGCTAAAATTACACTTTAAATAATTGACTTATAGATTTCATATATAAAGCAATATTCAATAGGGAAATGAAGGGTCATCATGTGAATTTATGATAATGTAACTTACATTGTTCGAACTCTACTACTAAACAATAAAACTTTTTCAATTATAGAAATGGATTAGGTGTTGTGCAAAAAATTTAAAGAATAAAATTTGATCAATAACAACGTGGAATATCATGCAAAACCATCAAAATATCATTATCTAATTCATATTACTAATCTAGAATTTCTCTTCTAATTTTCTCTTTCCACTAATTAAAAATATACCATCTTTGTTTGTAATTCAAAATAGTTTACAATCATTCAGGCTACATGTTAAAACTAAAAATATTATTTTTTAATATAATGAGTTAATATTTTTTTAACTTAATATTTTTTTGACTTAGAAGAATTTTAGACAAATGGGTCTAGTAATATATCAAATCTAATACATTGGAGCTTAAACATCAATTCAACTTAAGATAATATGAGTCTAGCAAGTTACCATACCCAATACATTTGAATTCCATCATCGGCTGAACCCAAGGTAAAGTAATTCTGATAATACATATAGGTTTGGTCATTGATTTAAATCCAATATACTTAAATTCAACCATTAACTGAATGTAAAATAACGTAGGCCTGATGAATCATTAAATAACGTAGATCTAATGAATCATCAAACACGACTCATTTACATTCAACAATTAACTAAACTAAAGGTGCAATTAATTTAATGAACAACGATGACCTTTCTATATGAGTTTTCCCATGTGCCAAGTTTAATTGGTATTAGAAATCTAGGACTACAAAGCTCTGCTTTTAAATTAATTACATAAATTATTTATATCATAAATAATGATCTCTCAATATTTATAGGTGCGCAAAAGGCCTTTGAAGAATTTTACCATCTCATTAATTTCATGTAAAGAATATTTATCCCTTATTAATTAAATTTAAATGATATTTATCCCTCATTAGTAATATTAAAAGCAAAGGACTTCCCAATTCTTTCTTTCCCTAAAGACTTGTCTTCTAATTACTAAAAACAAAAGAAAGATTAATTTAAGTATGTTATTTAACCTTCATAATCTTTATTTGTTTATTAATTTGAAAATATTTTGGGTTTTGAATTGATAGGTTCTTGGATTTGGGTTCGTGTTTGAATTTTTAAAATATTTAGATTGATTTGTTTGGATTTATTTATATTTAGCATTATACTAAATCATTGTTTAATGCTATGCTATTGTCAAATCAAACTCTTTTCAACATAAAAAAATTTAGGCATTATTGATGTCTTTTCTGGAAGATAGAAAATTAAAACTAGCAAGGGTTGACTCGATGTGATTTGTTTGACTTGGCATATCAAAATAAAACTTGGACAATCAGTAAAAATATAATTTGACTAAAAAAATACAGGATAATGTTTTTTTTTTAAAAAAATATAAAGACAACAATATAGATCAACCTAGTCATGAAACAATATTAATATCATATAAAGCATGTTGAAATAAATTATGAACCCTAATTACCTAATTTTGAAGGATAAAATTTTTTAAAAAAAATCAATGAAAGAAAAGATGAAATAAAATTGACCTGATTCAACTCAAGTTAACTAACCAAACTCATAACTTGAGTCATGAGATTAAAATAAACCCATATAAAGTAAATTAAAACTAATCATGAAACTCAATTCTCAATATTAAAGGATGAATTAAAAAAATAGATAAAAAAATAAAAAATGACCTGAGTGAACTTATGTTAATCAACCAAACTCATGATATAGGTCATAAGATAAGAATATCCTTCTAGAAACAAATTGAAAAAAACAACTTGAGTCAACTTGTTAAACTCACGACTTAGTTCATAAGATTATAATAACCTCATATGAAAGAAATTAAAATAAATTATGAAAAAATATTCTTAATCAATCTATTATTGAAAAATAAAATTGAAAAAAAAAATAATCTAGAAAAAGAACACAGTAAAACAACTTAAGTCAATCTAGATTAACTTGTGAAACTCGTGATCTAAGTTATAAAACTATGATAACCTAATATAAAGTAAATTAAAACAAATCATATAGCTTAATTCCTAAATAAATGAATGTTTAATAATAAAATTAGAAAAAAATATATATCAACAAAAAGAAATCCGAGTCAACCAGGATAATTTGTTATACTCGCAAAATAAATTAGGAGACTTGGATAACTGTATATAAAGCAAATCACAACAAATGATAAAGATCAATCTCAAATAAATCAAATGTCAAAAGATAAAATAAAAAAAACTATTACAATAAATAGTGTTTTATGAGGTGATACATAATAAATACCAAATCTTTTAGTTTTTATTTTTGTTAATGTTAATATGGGTTCAAAGTTTTTTCCCACCTTTTTATCACTCGTTTTATCATAAATAAATTATAAATTAATCCTTAAATCTTTTTATAAATTTAAAGTTATTCTTTTAGTTTTAAAAATCATAAGTGTATAAATTAATAACTTATGAGAAGAAAAACATTAAATTATCATAGAAAACCAACAAAAAAATCAAGTTATAAATAAATGAAAAAACACAGGGATTTAATAATGAAATTTTAAACCAAAAGAAATAACTTATTATTTTACTAATTTCAAGTGTCTAATGCTCAAATATCCTTAAATACGATTCTAAAAAAATATTGTTAATTTTTTTTATATGATAATTTGAGGCCACAACATTATTTTGCAAAAAAATATTAGTTTGGCTTCCAAATCAATAAATTGAACTATCCCAATTGTTTGGAGAATAACTAGCAATTTTAAGTCAAAGAAGTCAAATATTTATTCTTTTGCTTTATATGAGTCTATTTAGGTAGTATTTATTTTTACAGTTAATCATGTTTTGAAAAAATATATTTTTTCCTTCAAATTAATTTTTTAGGAGTTTTTAAATTGTTTTAATGTGTTAAAGTTAAAAGTAAATTTGATTAAAAAATAAAAAAAATATTATTTTGATTTATTTCTAAACTATAATCACTTTGAAAAACATTCATTATTACAATATCAAACACTATCTTATTAAATTCAGCACCACAAATCGACTTGAACATGAGTTGTTTTGAGTTTCATAATCTCGATTAATTAGTGATCTAGTCAACTTAATTAAAAAAACATAATAACTTTATTTTATTTTATTTTATTTTATTAAAAAAAAGTTTTTTTTTTTAAATTGAAGTTAATAGGCATTGTCCATGACCCAAGTCAAGTTTATTCTCGGTTTAAGTTTAATAACTATAAGGCTAAGCAGATCTCCATCAGCATACTATGCTGATAATAGGTTTACAATTACTATCTTTTAATTAGAAGATTAGAGTATGTTTGATATTATGATTGCTTTTGTGATTGTGGTTTGAGAATAATAATTTTTTAAAAATCACTTTTTTATATGGTTCATTTACTTAAATTATGTATTTGGTAAAAATTATGGTTGAAATTGTTTCTTCACAAAAAACATATCATTATTGTTTGGTTGAAATTGTGATTGGATATGAAATGACCAAATAGGATTTAATTATTTCTATACATGACATTGAATAATTAATAGATATTTAAGATTAACTACCTGTGAAATAAAAAATTCTACAATTCTCCCATCAAGTTTGATGCAATTATATTTCAAACACAATCTATGTGTGAAGTCTTATTACCTCCATATATTTGTGATCATGGAATAACATCACATTAAAAATACAAAAGCGCAAAATCTAGATAACATTTAACTCATTAAAAGTAACATTTTGTTCGAACCTCATACTTATGTAATTATAAAGAGTCATTCCTTTTATGGTTGTAGTTTTAAAGTGTTGTCATAAAGGTTTGAAAAACTGGAGAACCTATACCCATTAAGGAATCATTATAACAATGATATTTGTTTCATCTTTAACTAGATTTTCATCTCTAAAGTTCTTGAATCCAAAATTATCAAAAATGCTTTTCTGACATGACATAAAACATACAATATAACTCAAATCGTAAAATCAAAAAATCATAAGTAAAATATTTTAACTAAAATTGTGAAATCACAAGAATTTTTTTAACTAAATTGCAAGATCTAGTTAAATAGTAAATAATAATTTAACACAATTAAAAATAAATTCTTAATTGAAGATAACCAGAGAAGAAATCATAACATAACCTAGAGTGTACAAATGCTACAAACAGAAAAGAAAGTGAAAGGCAGTAGTTAAACGAAGGTATTACCTTGTCCTGATTTAGTATTTCATTCACTAGTGCTTATTATATCTTTGAAATCTTCCTTTTTTTTCTTTGTTCCATGTTGGCATTGCTATAAATGAGGGAATCAAATTTGTTTTATCAGCAAAACATATTATAATAAGAAGGCGTGATAAATACTTAAACAAGGCTTTCACATAAACAAAAAGTTAGTAAGATGCATGGTTTAAAATAAAATAAAAATTATTTCTTCAATTACTTAAAGTTATCATTTAGTTGGTGGTCCAGTGAATCATCTAAGAAATTGATTTAGATACAATTGCTATAAATTATATACTACCTAAAGTAAGTAGAATATACAATGATTAAGGGTGATAAAATGATTATTTGACTGAATCCGGTCGGCTGGATATGTATTATAAGTAATAGCCATTATGTTTTTAAAGGATTGAAATCTCTTCCAATTCATCTAAGTCCACCCAAAGAATTCTTCAAAAAAGAGAGAGAGAGAGTAACCTACTACATTGGAAGCATTTAGCCTAGAGGAGTCCATTTCTTTCTTCATTGTATTTTTCTCTTATAGGTGAACATAGAACATAAAAGCTAGGTAGGATAAGAAAGAATCTTATGTCCATAGTTTTTTACTCTTTTCAATCGACAATTCATATGTACTAAAACTAATATTGATTTCTTAATTTGGATAAAACTAGATTTCAATTAGTTATGTAAATTTTTTTTTGTTGTTCGAATAGATGTTGAACCAGATAAGAAAGTTAATTTGCAGCCATATAAATACTAGGCACCTTGTAACTGATAACCCCAAATAAATATGATTTTTTTTAAGTGAATTGTAAAGTTAAAATTTTCATTAAGAGACAACTCTAGGTGGAAAAAGACAAGATGAAACTTTGTTGACCTGTTTTCTCCAATAAAAGATGTCCTATTAGCAAAATATACAGTAAGGCTAGTTTGTCTTTACACAAAGTAGTATTCCTATAACTCAATTGGTAAGTGATCATCAACTCATAGAAAACTTCATAAGAAGAGCTGGTGTATTTCCAGTTACTTTATTAAAATCGAAAATGTAGAGTTCAAAAGTGAAAGTTGTCACGTAGAAAGAAGAATAAAATGTTAGATATTACTTGTGCAAAATAGAAATAAGAAGCGGTCATCATTTAACATCAATTTCTAGTTTACAACGATGATATTTGATTGTCACGCTTTTATTTCAAGAATTGCTTATTCATGTAATGAACATAAAAAAATTAAAGTCAAATCTTTACTTCTCAGCATCTCTTATTTTCATACCAATGAAAATTAGTTATGTAAAGTAATCCTTATTAGCATGCTTCCTCCTCACTGATTAATGAAGTTTGAAAAGGAATGCAATTATCATTTTGCACATTTCTAAAATTTAGCTAGTTGTAAGTAGAAAAATAACGTTATGATCATTTATTTAGCACTAGTACATGCTCATTAGGTACTTGATTGGACAATTAGCTACTATACTGGGAATACTAGACGAGACAAAAAAAACAAAACTTAGAAATAAATTCTTACCTTATTCTTGATAGCAAGCAAAACCAGAGGCACCGAGAGAATGAAGAGTGAAAAGTGGAGAGTGGAGACAATTAGATTCAGATTAGAGATGTTGTTCGTTAGTGGAGAGTGTATATTTAGGGAAAGAAGGAACTGGATAGGGGTAAAGGGGAACCGGGGAAGGGGAAAAGAGGAATTAATGAGTGGAGATTAAAGATATAATGGTAATTTGGGGAAAACAAGAACTTGGGAAGGGGAAAAGGGAAATGATGGAGATGTGGTGTGTTGGGCGGGAGAGTCAGCAGCTACTACAACTCTTTTATATTTTATGTGAAATCGATTCAGGTTTAATGTTCTTTACGAGTTAGATCGATTTTACATGAGTTCGACCATTTTTACTGGTTTTCTAGTTTTAAACTCGATTTTCAATGTTTTATATGTTTTCATTTGTAAAATCATACAATTTTAATAGTCAAAATGTGATTTTGATAACCTTGCTTGAATCTATCATAGATTCAGTTAAGAGGATCAAATTATTTCTATGATATTATTAAATTGTCTAGCTGTGGATATTTTCATTTTCTTCTACTTGAGATTGCTTATGTAGGACTTAGTCATTCTTTTTTTTTTTTGAATAGCCACGCTTAATACCAAAGAAAAATTAGTTAATGTAGGAATATGTGTTACATCTGGCTAATATATTTAAGTAAATTCTCATTTTCTCTTTAATTCAGTTTGGTTTCCATGTTATGTTGTAGTATCCATTACTTGATTTTAGTTTCCTGCACCCTATTAATCCTACTAATAATTTTTGTGAGTATTTCTTTTTGTTTTATTCTTTCTACATCATTTGCATAATCTTAGCTTTTTACATCATTTTATCCATTCATATATATTTTCTTTGACTCAAAATAATTGAACCTGCACTTTAAATCTCTATCCATTTACTTTATGAAATCAAAATCAACAAATTTATCAATCCTCTAATTAATGCAAATGAAAAGGAAGAACATTAGAACCACAAGTGCTTACTAAAATTATTAAGAGCAAATCAACAGTTCTACAATAATAAATAGAGATATAATTTTAACAGTAAATAAGATCCAGTTAGATTCAAAAATTTGAAGAACATGCATAGTTAAAAATATTAAAATCAAAATTTATACAGATTTTTTTGCAGAAAACACTTGCTAGTACATGAATTGTAGATCTTAATTGTGGGTGGTGGTTTGTGTAGATGCAGTGTTGGTTTGTGGGTTTTGCAATCATTTGTGGCTAAAAAAAACGAGAAAAACAACATATGTAAATAGAGGTTGTTCAAGAATACAAATAGGTCAGTGAAGAGATTAAAAAACATGGATGATGAGAGTAATCGTTTCAGTGGTTCTCAAGAAAGCAGGGAGGAGAAGTGAGGATAAATATATTTTGCTTCAATTAATTTTTACGCAAGAATCTCAAAAGTAGATCATGCATGCTTTTAGTTAACCTGTGATTGGATCATAGTTGACCAAAGTTTTAACATGTATCCCACTTTATTAAACCTGCATTTTAATGTTTATTACCCACTTATTTATTATGGTCAAACCAAACCGCATTTTTTACTGCAAAAACAAACACTTCAGAAGCCCAGAGGGGGATTTGTAGTTCATCACTGTTGTCAGCTGAAGTAACCTGGTCCAAATGCTCCTTGAATGATAAGTCTGTCTCAATTCACAAAGCCCACATTTCACTTTCCCTTTCCCTTTCTTTATATTTAGATAAAGTAAGATCAGTAAATTAATCAGGCCCATTGCTCTGCCTTCTTCGTCGTCTTTCTCTCTCGATATTTACAGGAAGTTACTTTATTCTAGCATGGTTGTTATTCCTCTTCAACTTGGGCCTAGCTAGTCACGCCAGACTATGGTGGTCCTATGATCAACCAAGACCCATCACCCACTTGTAATCATTCGTTTGATCAGTTAAACATGATCACTTGTTCCTGACACCGTTTACTTCAGATGTTTCCTTGAAGTTAATCGGGCATGACAATCTAGTTTTATAAGGCAGGATGGAAGGGGAAGAAAACGATGCTTCCTTCATGTGATCGGGTGGAAGGAGACCCTAATCAGCAGGTAGGAAGAGCTCCTATTCATCCCTACATGGAAATGGCTATGAGCTTTTGTGACAGTGGCAGGCTGAAGCAATTCTCACACGATTCCATCTTTACGAGCAATGCAATATATCTAGGAATTTCAATTCTATTTTTTTCCCCATCATCATCATGATATTCTACTTGATTGAAATCGCTGCAGGACCCATTTTCCCGCTAGTTTCCCATGCCAACTCGTTTAAGCGAAAACAGCACAGGCATAGCCAAAAAGCTTGGTTAAGAAAAAAAAAAAAAAAAGGCCAATGGAACTTGGCAATGAAACCAGACTTGTAGTTTGCTGCTTGCAGTAGCAGAAGCAGTATGGTGAGTACGTAGAAAACCCAAACAAAAAGAAAACTCAGATTGAAACTCGTAATACCAATGCTATCATAATCCATAAGTGAGTTGAAAGGGGTAAACAAGACGGACACTCCATGCACAAACTCTACTCTAAATCCATTTCATTACAAGAAACAGATCATATGGCAAGGTAGGACAAACAAATGTGAAACGAAGACAACCTCAAGCATACATTTTTCTAAAGATTGTCATTGTAACTGTTAGAAAGGAGAAGCACAACAGGGGTATTGATGATAAGTATAAATGTGCTGCTTTATGTTCTAAAAAATAAACTTAATTTTCACATATTTAGAGATTATATTTATTTATAGGTTGCTGATGCTCAAGAACTCAACATAAGATGAGATTGATTATTTTGTTTGAGAATCAGGGACATTAGCTCTTACCGGACTCTATTTACATTTCAAAGGTCGGCATTTTCCCTCTATACATCATTCTTCTAATTTACTTTCAATTCATATTAGGTACTCATAATACACTAAGAAAAGAGCATCAGGATAATCTTTTGGCAAGCTGTTGATGTAGAGGTAGAACCGCAACAAATCCTCTTTGGAAATCGCTTTTGTGTCAACAACTTCACTGTTACAAGTGAGAACCCACAAGTCTTCCGAGTTAACTCTCTTTAAGCTGCCACGGCAAAAAGGGCAGGACTCGGACCTTGTGTTCCTGCAATTGTGAAAAAAAAAACCAAATAAGTGAAAATAATGGCAACTCTCTTCGACAGCAAGTATTCACAGAGGAAAAGGGCATGATATTGCAGTAAGATTTCGAGGCTTGTAGTTACCAATTGCGGTAGCATTTGATGCACATTGCATGACAACAGTTAGGCAAGACCATTTTGGTGCAGGGCTCCAAACAAATACCACATTCATCTTCCCTCTCTAAATCAATATTGGCAAGCCTGTTATCTCCTTCCACCTTCTTTTTGCCCAAACTCCCCATGCCATAATTCTCTCCCTTAACATCCCCCAACTCTTCTAAGCTACTATTAAGCCGTTGAAGATACGGCAATATAACACCTGCCATTCATTTTTATGAAAACGAAAAAAGTCAAATAAAACATACAATCAGAATGGTTGGAAATTAGTTTTAATGCATTTACAACTATAGTCTATAGATTAAGAAAAGCCAACAAAGAAGTAGATAATTTGCATACCATAGAATTCCTGAACTGTTGCTTTCCTTCCATGCTTAGATGGGCCTGGTCTACCATCATTATACACCTGCAAGGCATTAACGAGGAAAAAATTTAAGAACTTTCCAACTATATACAGCAATATGAAAGAAATGGAAACTTTAGAAAACTATCTTTCAAGAATCAACGGACCAAAAAGAGAACTGACCTTATATACTAGTACATGAAAGAAATTTAGATATCTGGGGAGCAGGCAAAAATAAGAACAATCTATTCTTTGTAGCAGAAAGAAAAAGAGAGGACCCCAGTGATTGTAAGCTAATTTCATCCGCAGGCGTGCTCCACCCTTGTCCTTTGGAATTGCAGCAGCCCTAGTACACCATAATTCACATCATGTAACAAAATTAGTTGAATTGAGTCACACTATTTGGCCCGAGCATAATACTGGTCACCCAAAAAAGAACGAAACTTTAAGAGTTGCAACTCATTTTTTTCTGAAAACAGAGAAGGCATAATAAGAGAAAGAATCCCAATTCCCAACTATCTCTGCTTATCAACACTTGGAATTTTATGAAATTTTAGTCAAAGTAGCTCACATTAGCTGCAATTGACCAGGCAAACATTGCAATACCACCACCAAAATCCATTCTTTGTGTGTACTGTACAGAAATATAGCAATCTTTTTTGATGTTTAACTAATATGAAACTCAACCGGTACATTAACTCCCACTTGAAAACATCGTTCTACAAGTTCACAAAATCTAAAAATAGCATAGCACTAATTAAAATCGATCATAAAAAGCAACAAGAGAAAACCAACTACAACAAAATTCCTATCCTCTTTTCCTCAAATTAATAACGAAACAACCTGTGTTCTTGTTGATCATAACAGAACAAGTGATTCTTAAAATCCCAAGGAGAAATAAAAATAAACAAAAACAACCCATCTCATCATCAAAAGAGAAGTCGAAAAAAAAAAACATAAATTTAACTCACAAAGCATTAGCATGCTGGATATCAGCCTCCAAAACTTTAAGGGAATCTTGGTAAGATGAGTTGCTCAACTGATAACACATCATCTCCATCTCCCTCAAACTGAAAGCCCCCCAAAACCAGTAGCTGATGTTTCAATAAAGAGAAAACAACATATGAGAAAGGTGTCTCCAGCTTTCTATCTGGGGCGGCTTTGTGACGCAAAGTGGTTCGGTTTTATTGATGGTCAGAGAATACTTGTTTATAATTCTGAAGAGGTGGGTGGCTGTGTGTTGTTTGTCAGTTGAGGATGCTCTCCTTTATTTTTATTTTTTTTGGGGTCTTATCTACTAATCTTTTGCTTTTAGTCGTCGTCTTCCTCCCTGTTTTTTTCTTATTGTTTCAAACAACCTCTCATTTCATGGGTTCTTTATTGCCTTGCCTTGCCTTGCCTCTTTATGTTTCGAATTTACTTCCCTTGGATTCTCTGTTATTCGTGTTTGACTTATTGGGATTTGTACACTCAAATAGCCCTCCAAGAAGAAGCCAACAAGACTTGGTGGAGGGGTTTTGATTGAATTCTTAAGGTAATATTTTTGTTAGGTAAACTAAAGCAGCCCTCTTTGAGGTGGTTTTTTCCTAGTAGAAAGTAGCTTGTGAAATTGGTGACAGCTTGAATTTCAATTATAGAATACAAACCCCAATTCTAATGGAGTCGAATCATATCATACATATTGTCAAATGATTGGATATTTTTTCCAAGATTTTCCAGCTCCTATACGGAGGCTAGATGCTTGCCAAATTTAATTTTAACTAAATATTTTTTTCATCAAAATGTATCTCGCATTCTTTCATATTACAAGACACGCAAAATGCATACGTAAAAACAATGGAACACATACAAACACAGAAGTTATTACAGTAAATAATCTCAACCTGTCTTTAATTTAGAAGGATACACACAGCTATAAGATAAGATAAAAAAAATTATTGTTTGCCATGCTATTTAGTATAGTATAAAGGTAGTGTTGGGAAATGTATTTTTCAAAAATCTTAAATTTTATTTAAAATTAATGTTTTTATATCGTTTTAAATTAAAACGATATAAAAATATTAAATAATAATAATAAAATATTATTTTAATATATTTACAAACCACTATCTTCTTTTGATAACCCCAAAACAAGTGAAGGATAAAGAAACTACTCACGCACGCCACCAAAAATGTGGAATCAAAGCAATATATATATAT
>SRLM01000723.1:34334-78516 GCA_015708895.1 Populus ilicifolia
ATATATATATAATAGGTCAACCAAGAGACTTGGGAGGCAGCCAAATTTGCTTGAGGCACAAGGCTCTCCCTCTCTCCACCTGTTTGATAGGGCAGTACAATCATTACGTCGTCGTCTTCTTCTTTTACTTCTTCTTTCTTCTAGTAAATTCGTTTATTCTGACACAATAATTGTGGAACTCTCAATTTTATTTTATTATAACATTTAATCTAAAAAAAGTACAAAAAACAACAAAAATCTGTGAAGATGGTAAGAGTATATGTTACAGAGAAGCAAAGGCTGCTGGAAAGAAAATTATCTGGCTGCTGGGACAAGGCAACCATTAGATGAGTCGGGGCTCTGGTTCTCAATCTCAAGAAAGCTTGTAAGTAATGTTTTCCGGGAAGATTGTGCCTTTGAACTACCAGAATGTAGTTTTTGACAGCCGTAAGTTCCCTTTTCAATCCTGTTAGCTTCTTGTATTGCCAAAATTATTTCTTGCATCCCTGGTCGCGAAACTGCACGTTGTTCTACACATTGGATTGCAACTTCAGCAATCCTCCAAATGGACTCGATCTTCACATTTCCTATGAGGACAGGATCTACAATGCTCATCGCATCTCCTTTACGAATCAAGGCCCTCGCCTACACAAGATCGCAGCACCTCAGGATTATTTAGTCTTAATTTGATTTCATAGACATCGATCAGCACACGGTGATTAGAAGTATATTTTATCTGATTCAAGAAAGATGCTTATATGTCTTTGGAAAGAATGATGACAGCGAAAATGCATACCCAATGAACAATGTTCATCTCAGCGCCAAAATCTTCTGTTGAAACAGGTTTTTTCCCTGATAACAGCTCGAGGAGAACTACTCCAAAACTGTAGACATCACTTTTTTCAGTCAATTGCTGATTTGCATAGTACCTGGAGAAGCAGTTACATGATTGGTTAAGCATAAGCAGCAGAGAAAAATGATGGTTACGCACAGCAGACGAATGTGCCTTACTCAGGATCCAGATAGCCGACTGTTCCTCGTGCCACACTTGATACATGGGTTAAATCCTCCTCTGCTTGCCTTGAAAGCCCAAAATCTGAAACTTTTGCTCTCATATTGATGTCTAGGAGAATGTTGCTTGTTTTAACATCGCGGTGTATGATACTGGGGTTGCATCCAGTGTGCAAGTATTCAAGTCCTACAATTATCTAAATATATGTTTATTCTGTGAACTTGTAAAACAAATACATTGCATAAACAAATGAGAAGTTCTAAATTAACCTTTTGCTGAATCTTCTGCAATCTGCAGACGAGCAAGCCAATCTAAGCGCTTCTGGTTGACAGAACCTGTTAAAAGGTCATCTCATTGATCTTGATTCAAAATGTTACAACTAAAGAAACAAAAGGTGGAAATTGAGCAATTATCATGTGCGGATTGCAAACCATGTATGTGATCGCGCAAAGTTCCATTGTGCATATATTCATAAACCAGAATACGTTGATTTTCTTCTTCACAATAGCCGATCAAAGGAACCAAGTTCCTGTGATGAATTCTTGACAAGAGGGCAACCTGCAGGTATGTTAATGTAGTTAATTAACCAGCCCTTTGGAGTTCATAACAGTGGCTTCGTGATCTGGTCTTATGCTAACAAAGTTTCTTGTTCTTTAGCATTTCAACGTTTCAAATCTAGAACTCAACAAATTGGCTGAATATGATGTTACCTCAGTCACAAACTGCTGGGTCATATGAGTGGTTGAGTCACCCATTATCTTGACTGCCACTTCTTTTCCATCTTTCATTTGGCCATAGTAGACAGTCCCAAAACTTCCTCTACCAATTTTTTTGGAAAATTTTTGGGTAGCTTCTTCAATCTCAGAGAGCGGAATATAGTATGAAACTCCTTCATCCATCATATGCCAACCCCGTGATACAGAATACGCAGTTGAAGGTTTGGCATTCACACGCAAAGAACTACCTGATGGACTCAAGAACACTTAAGAAATGCAGAAATTTTTTCTATGCACTAGGAAGATAACTGAGGTATACAGACCTTGGACTGCAGTTTTTTGATGAGACGTCTTTCTTTGCAGATTACGCAAAAACAGTAAACTTCCTATCAGAACAACTAATAGTGCCGCAAGTATGCCGATCGAAATTCCAAGTATCAACTTGGAATGAATCTTCTTCCCTGCCGCTTTATGCAGTCCAGGATTATGTTCATAACTGCAAGAGAATAATGTTGTAGCTCTTTATAAATGTTCTGTGCCACACGGTATATTTCATTCTCTACACCAATTTCATATCAGTCAACAGCTCGCCACCTCTTTTATTATCATCTAAGCCAAAGGGTAAACAATGACATACAATAATTTGATATACTCACTTGATAGTAATTTTTCCAGTTAGCAACCCTGAAGGTATTTCCCCACTAAAGTAGTTGTTCTGTATGTACCTGCATAAAGGCATTTTACAGCACTGAGTATCGGAGCAGTATCATGGAAACATGACTACATAGGATCAAATGATTGATTGTACTTCATTTGCAATCAAGAGTCTGGTGAGGTGTGAATCACCATATATAGTATATGGCGACAGTTAAGTACGTCGAGAGTGCTACTTACAGCTCTTGTAAGTTTGGAAAACTACCCAGGTACTTGGGTAATTGACCACTCAGTTTGTTGTTCTCCAGATGCCTGGATGGCCATTAAATAGAGCAGGAAATGGACTGGTCAGTATTTTTACAGATGACTGTAAATTCGAAGAAATATGTAGTAAACATGCATTTTTAGCATAAACTTGTGAAATGTAAGCCATGAATTCCAAAGCTTACACAATTTTCAAATTAACAAGATTGCTTATACCAGGGATTGGCCCTGTAAGCAAGTTACCATCCAACCACCTACAAAAAAGAAAAGGATTAGGATAGAGAATAATATGAAGTATTTCAACTCATAAATTGCATAATATCACTTACAATTCTGTCAATGCCTCCATGTTATTAATCTCAGGTGGAATCTCCCCTTTCAGGTTCTTTCCTGACAGTGCACTGTTCAGCATGTCAGTAGAGTCACTCTTGTAAGGATCTTAGCAAGTTCGAACCATAAACTTCTTAGCTAAAGTGGAAACATTTCTGGAGTCCAGTGCAAGTTAGCAACACCTTTTTATATTGTATAGAAGGAAAATATTGTGGCCTTTCTGAGCGTAATTGATTTATTTTTTCTCCAAGTTGATGACCGCAGCATGCAGTTAAACATGGAAAAGCAAGTACTCTAGTTGACAAATCAATGAACAGATATGAATGGAATAATAAGTATTCACACCAACTGCAACCACCTGCTTTTTTTCAAACACAAGAGTCTAAAATGCAAATATGCAATATACTTTATGAAATATATGAACATGATCTGGAATTAACCAAGTGAGAAGAAGTTACATTTTAGTGATTCTTGGTGGTGTGGTTGAGGTGCAATTAACCCAATCCCACTGAGCAGGAACACAAGGATCGCCTTGTTCTTTTGTCCAAGCACTTTCAGCAGACAGAGAACGAAGGGCATTGAGAACAATCACTGCCAGTGAAATTGTAGTTATTCAACACAGCTAATATTGGCGAAGCATATTCTTTCTCATAATGTTAGGAAATATCAAGCACAGAATAATGATTTGGAGCTCTGCATACAGCTGGTTTTTACTTTTTAGGATTAGATAAACTCCAAACGCTGAGATTTAGACTTACAGTCTTGGCTGTCAGTCCTCGGTTCAATCCTTAGGTATTTACTAATTTCAATCGCATTTAAGAGTGGTCCTCGTGTAGAATCTCGGGTTTTGACAAAAGAGAATGAAAGGACAAAATCCAGAGTCACATTCATGTAGCTGGGTTCATAAAGTGTGTGGCTCCCATTGGCATTTTCTGCAATATTTACCACTGCGTTGCTGTAGTCAGGAAAGTAAGGTTGCTGCAATTTGAATTTCCGAGTCTCATTTGCTCCCAAGTCTTCAATTTCGGCAAAATATGCATAAGCTCGAGCATTGGCAGGGAAGTCGTCAAGGTTCAACCTATAGCTAAGTGCCCCTTGAGTGCCAACAACAGCTGTTTGCATTACTTTAACAGGAGGGTATTCTCTAGTCCTAGTGTCTATGTACTTTGATGTATTGATCCTAACTGTGCCAGGGGCCACACCTACAAGGTAGTTTTGCCTCTTCTCAAGATCTGAATCCCAAATTCTGTCATACGGATCATCCGGGTACCTGAGAGAGGCAAATGTTATATATTTTGACATCTTTGCATGTTTCCCAAGAACTTGATTTAATACAGAAGTGAGTGGAAAGCTAATTAATGAAGTGCTCTATTAACTCTACGCTATCTTTCTATAACATTTGGAAATCAGCTGACCTTATGACATCCTTGCTCAGAGCCCCAAAATTTACCCTGGCTGCTACCTCTAAGAAGAAATTATCCTCGAAATCAGTTGCATACATTGAAAGGTTGAGAGGTCGCAATTCTAGAGTGGATATGAAGGGAGAACCAGTTGAAGCACAGCACACACACACATCAATTGAACTTGAAGGAGCCCTGATAATCATTTCCTTCACATATACTCTTGAAGCATCCAATACTACCACAGTTGACCACTTAGTTGCATCCAAGTAGAGATCAAATTGGGGGTATGCATCTCCATTTCCTAAGATTCCATACTGAAATGTGGCACGGACAAGATACCGACGTCTCACTTTGGTGCCAAGAGTGTAACAATACTTCTTGCTGTCTATAGGAAAGTCTCGCCGTCTTCGATACTGCATATTTCCATTTGGAATTTCTACCTCCGCCGATTTTCCGTAGTTCATGATAGTGCCATTGTCTGAAATCCATGCAAGTCCAGTTATTGGATCTGTGTAATTGCTTGTGCCTCCACAATCTATGCTGATGAATTCTGCATGTTGAACGGCAAGCGCGCGCACAGACAAAACACATCATTACCATTCTGTTGTTTTCTTTCTTATTGTTTCTCTAGTAAATAAATTAGGTGACTGTGACTTGACTTGTATCCAGCAGGCGATCGGACAATAAGAAAATCAATGATTTTCATTTCATTTCGTTTCTTTTCATTTCTTAATTTCATACACTTTCTCTTACTGTTGTCATCACTAGTGTATATATTGCAAAAGCATGGAAAAATACTACAGATTCCGACAGGAAAACAAGTTGGTATGCTACTTGGTAACAAGGGATGACATTTTACTTAATCCTGATCAAACAGGGATTTGCTTGAAGACCAAAGAGATTAAATGAAAATATTCTTAGAATAACAGAGTTGCAGAATCAAGAAGAACTCACCTGTCACTTGGCATATAACAGAAGACATGAGGAATAAATAGAGAAGCAGAAAATGGGAATACGAAGCCATTGAGGAACAGGAAGACAAAAACTAATCCTATGATCCTTTTGTTTTAGTGTTAGAAATTTTTCAGTGAATGATGAGCTCCATAACTGTTTGTGAAGTCGAGCATCTAACCTACTTTCCTCCACTGCTCAGAACTTGGCTTCACTCTCTCTTTCTTCTTTTGATTGATGAGGGGATGCGATGTTCACTCACTTTATGTCCTCCTTTTCCCTTTGGAATCTTATTTTCGGAGCAAATCAAAAGACCTCAAGCTCTGCTTTATTACCTTTTTTAAAGAAATCCAACTTGTACTAGCAGTTTGTTTGTTCTGTTGAAGAACAGGAGATCTTGTTTCTCTTGTTGACAGACAAAATAACGCGTGCACCCATCTCACATAATCAAGTTATTTTTGTGAATATTATTACATGATCAAAGTATGAATATGGAAGTCCATTAATTGATGAATCAACAAATCATCGAGGCTTGTGATCCCTGTCAAAAGGGTCAGTGGGGATTGGGAATGGAACACTAGCCATGCATAAAGCATCCCTAAAAGCAGAGTAAAGCAGTAGGATTACCGCTGCTGCGGAATTTAATAATCTGCTCTTACTTTAGCTTTTGTGGAGCACAAAATCTACTTTTTCTGTCACTTTGGACCAGCCTGTCTCTTGCTTTTCAAGATTTCCATATTGCTTGTTTGACAAAAATATACCTGTTGATATGGACTCCCCCCTTAAAATAACATTTTATTTTTTAAATTAGAGCACATAAATTAGTAAGCTCAAACAAACGAATCTCAAACTCTAACGTATAAATTATACATTAATATAATAATTTAAAAAAACCATAAAACTTATAAATATACAAATAAACATTAAATGCTATAAATAATAATAATAATAATAATAATAATAAATCAACCAAGTTAAAGGGAATATGTGATTTAAATGTTAAAATAAATCAACTTAGAGTTGACGCAATTTAATCTCTTGAGAAAAATAATGTATTGCTATTTAATATCTTAATAATATATATATATATATTATTAATGTGGGTGTTTAAAATAATTTGCATGTATCTTAATTAATTTTATAGATTTTAAAATTAAAAATTATATAATTTTTCAGAGGCTTCGATACTTGTAAAATTAAAATTAGTAATTTTTAAAAATTAAATTTAAGATTTGTATGGTTAAAATTAAGGTGTGATTAAATTTAAAATATATATTTTTAATAATATTAGTAACAGGGTTAACCGAGTGAACGGATTAACTTCGATGTTGTAAGGGCAAAGATCTGCATTGGTCCCACCAAAATCTTAAACAACACGAGAAATGATCGTCTGACTTCGGAAGTCTCAGAACATTACTGAAGCCGATGACATGGCATCTTATGAGCCATTAAATTTCATCGATTGGTTCACAATAGAGGAGAGAATCTTATGTCCATGCAAAACATTAACACCAAGAGTTGGGTATGGTGAAATTTCATCCAATAAAAGAATACAGAAGAACTCCAATCAAAACGGTCCATGAAATCTGGCTTGGTGGTCGGTGGACCGGTTGAACGTTGGGATATACAACAAGGATGACCCAGTTTCATTCTATAATAATAATAATAATAATAACAACAATAATAAATAATAATAAATAGTATTGTTAATTACGATATAAAAAAAAGCAATATATTTAAGAAATTTGATGTTTGGTTGGTGATTATTAAATATTTATGTATTGTTTTCTAGAAAGTCCAAAAATTAATGAGACTAATCCTATCACTAGTAGAAACAGTCTTTATAAATGAGATTTAGAAATCATTTGATGATAAAATTAATAAATAGAAAGAGCTAACAATAAAAAAGATATATAAGTTGTTATGCTATGAAAAATAAAATTTTAATCTAGATATTTCAAAGAATATTTATAACCTCTAAATTTTATTATTTTTACAAAAAAAAATTTCACTTCCAAATGCATCAATAAATAATAAATATTCATTAGATTTCATTAATTGATGAAAAGTATGATAGGTTGACCTTTTATAATTTTATAGATGTTGAAAGATAATTTCCTATGATATGAATAGTTCAAGAAAGCAATTCAAAAATAAAATTTCATGGTTATAACATAGATTCTCAAGTCTAATTAAATTTGACTGCATGGTTTAATTTAAAAAAATAAATTCTAATTAAATTTGACTGCGTGGTTTAATTTTAAAAAATAAATTTAATATTTTATCAGATTTATTATAATTTAGGGTTGACTAAACCCACACATATTAAATCCTGTAGGATATTATATCTACGTTTAATCAAGCTAGCACTCTATTTATATATCTAGATTTTTACATACAAAAATGTTAAATAAAACTTGGATTTATTTCATTTAAAAAGAACTAACAGCTAGAAGTTCACTTATTTTAAGCTTCAAGTTTGCACATATGTCAAAAGGTTAGCATTACTTTTAGCTTAGATTCATAAAATGTTTAATGGTATGGTAATAATTGTTTTTTAAAGATTTTGTTATTGAAAAATATATTAAAATAATATATTTTTATTTTTAAATTTATTTTTAATATTAATATATTAAAAAATTATTTTTAAAACATAAAAATAGTAAACTGTATCTAAATTATAGAGCCAAGATCACCTCGCAGGAAAGAAAAGTTGTGAAAAAAATTCTAATTTCGGATTGGTAATTTAACATTGGGATAAATGTATTATTATAAGTACACTCATATTTAGTATTTTTATCCTTTTTTTTTTTCATTTGAGTATATCAACTTTTTAAAAACAACTAATCAAGTATTTTTCGACCAGATTTTGTTAATTGTTTCATTATTTGATGTGTTCTTTACCTCCACGCTATTAAACAATAATTCTTCTCTTTCACCCTTTGAGGGAACCTTCCCTCCGAAACTATTTTCCCTACATGGCACGATTGAGAAATTGAGTAGATTATTTTTGTAGAATTTTTTCAAGTACACAGGTGTTTACTTGAAGAGGATATGGAGGAAGGAAAGTCAACATCAACAACAAGATGAGATACCTTAGCCTAAGTTTTGATTTATACTGATTACAGAAATATAATGAACGCTAAGGAAAGGAAAGATACATTGCACAGACAGGCAAGGCATCTCTTTCTTTTCTTCAACTGTGAAAGAGGTTTGATCACTAAGCAATGCCTCTCTCTCTCTCTCTCTCTCTAAGAGTCTCCATCTTCTTTTATCCTTCTTTCCCTTCCAAGTTCCAACATTCCCTCAACGGAACGAAGCCATACCAACTTCCTCAAAAGACACTTTTTTCTCATCCTTCCACCCTTTCTCTCCCCCCCTTCTCAGGAGTCAAAAGAAGAGAACCAAATGTGGCAAAAACAGCCCAGTAAATCATCCTTTAGAGAATCTCTCAAAGCTCTTGAAGCTGATATACAACATGCCAATGCGATGTAAGGCTTACAATTTTATTCATTTCCTTACTCCTATGCTCATTTTGATATGTTATCAGTAATTGGTAAAGAACCCTGCTTTACTTTCCTGGACTTGTGTGATTGCCTTCTGTTCAGTTGAGGTATGTGGGCTAGAAATCTGTGACAACAAAGGTAATTAATTTTTCACAAACAAAGATAGAGTTGGTGAATTTTAGTATGAGATTGGGTTTATGATGATGATATGTGTCTTTCGCCTGTGCTTTTCTAATTTGGTTACAAGTGCTGTAATTGGAAATGGGGCATATCCATTAACAACGTTTCTTATTTTCTAATACATTGTGTTTCTTATTTTCTTTTCGGGATTCGTTTAGACACAAAGTTTGACTTTGATCATTTTTCTGGTTTGCATTTATTCTTCATGTAATATTCCTTTTATATGCTTGTCGTGAACTGTTAAGGGTTCCTTAAATTGAGGTTTGATAGGGGTTTTTGTGGTGGGTTTTTGCAGGGCGGCTGCTCTCCCAGGAGATTGTGGTGGGAATTGTGTGCAAATGAGGTTGTCATATAGCTCCTTTGCCCCCTTCATCTTGTTTTTGGTGGAATGGATGGACTATAGCTGTACAGATGCCCTTCCTAGTTATTTAGGCCTTCTCCACATACTTGTATATAAGGTAGGTTGGTGTTTGCTTCAGCTTATACTTAATCACCCCTTCTAAGTATTATTTTTGGAACAGATTAGAGGGCTTAATTAGAGGGTTGTTTGTTGAAATGCAGTTCTGAGGGGTTTTTTTCTCTCTTTCATTTTCTCCTCCTTTTTTAGTAGCTTTAAAACACTCGAATTAAGTTCATTTTTATCTAGGTATATATTGATGGAATGCCATCGTTGTCCTCCAAAGCAAAAAAGGCCAGTCTAAGGGAATTTTATGGTATGTACATTTCAAGGACTTTTTGCTATTGGCATATTGTCCATCTTCTTTCTTGTTTGACCTCTGAGCGCTTTCAATTCACCTATCCTTTCAGCTATCATATACCCTTCTCTGAGACAGCTTGAAGGTGAGTTTGTTGAAGTGGAAGATAACCATAAGAGAAGCAGAAACACTGATGTTTTGAGCAGAAAGAGAATGGAAGACCAGAGGAAGCTATCTGAAAGCGATTTTGAGAGAGACGAAGAGTGTGGAATATGCATGGAAAATAGTGCAAAGATGGTATTGCCCAACTGTGGGCACTCCTTGTGCATCAGCTGCTTCAATGACTGGTAAGTCAGTTTCCAATTATTCATTTACTTCTTGTAGGTTGCTTAGCATAACGATTAGAAGCTGCGCTTTCAGATTCTTGCATCTGCGAAGTAATGTTATCAGATTTTGGACAGGAATGTGAGATCTCAGTCCTGCCCTTTTTGCCGTGGCAGCCTAAAGAGAATGAGCTGTACAGATTTATGGGTTCTCATTAGTAATGATGATGTTATCGATACAGTTGCTCTCACTGAGGAGAATCTAAGGCGTTTCTACTTTTACATGTACAACCTGCCTTTTCTAGTGCCTGAGACTCAAGCGATTCTGTTTGATTACATGATCTGATTTGAAGAAAAAGAATGCAGTGAATCATACAGGCTGCCAGCTATTATTGTACATTCTAGTATACGATGGAGTAGTTCGATTTCATCCACCATGTGGCTGGTTAAAAATGACTTTTCAGTGGTAGCTGTATGTGATCAACTAAATTGCTGGATATGAATCAGGTGGCAAACAGGAGATTTGAGAACTCAAGAAACATCAGCAGCAGCCGGCACAACATGAAAGGTTAAGCCCTTCATGTATATGGGATAAGCAATACATGTAATTAGTAGATGCGAATAGAAAAGATACTATGCATGGCATTCAACTCAGCTTTTTGGAACCTGAGTGTTGGAAATGAAGAAGCATAGAAACTTGTTGCTTGTGTGAGTACCTGGCCTATGTTAACCACGCTGTGTTAGTACGGCAAATATCATGGATCAAATATATGATATATGGCATGTTCCTTGCTATCATGAGATTGCTTAAATAAGCAACGGGCCTGCCTGTTCATGTCTTTTCTGTTGTTCAACCTGTTTGTGACAGCTGAAACTTTCCATGGCTGGTTTTAAATAGGAGGCAACTTAATTTAAACCCATCAAAATATTATATTCTCATCTTAACATCACTCAGATAGCAGACGTTTCAAGGAGTTGACTATTCTGAAACTGCTGTTTGAAGTATGGCAGGTGAGAAATTGTGTAGGGAAAGTAGCAATTAACGATATCTATTTCCAATTGTTCATGGTTTTGCAAGGAGGAGGTCAGAGAAAAACACAGCATTCTCAAAGTTGCTGCTGCGAGCAGCATCAACTTCCTTAGCTTTTTCCTGCAATCACCAGTCGGGCTTCAGGTTTTTCTCCTTTGGTATCTTTTCCTTTCACTTTTGCATAGGCACATAATCTCGTTTATCTTCCCTAAAGATAATGTATTAATAGAGAACTTAGTTGAGATTATCCTAATGATCTCGAATCCAGTTGATAAGTATATCCGAACTATGAACTAAACTTATCAAGGGCATGTGCGCTTGAAATTAATCTCCTTAACTAGAAGAAAACAGTTACTGCTTATATGGAAGTCATTATTATTACTCTGAGAATTACTGCTTAACCTTCCTGCAGTGATGGGGCTGTATCGTATCTAAGAGGGAGGTGGCCCGTTTGGCCTAGTTATCGTAATCCAATCTGTCCGGTGAATCTGAAATCAGCTCCATGTCATACACCACCCTCCAGGTCCAGTGTCTTGGACCCAAAACCGGTGGCGAAAAATAGGATTAGGGGTGAGAATCCCGGGCGCCGAATATCACTTGCAAAACAGAAGCTCGATTTCATTATTCTTTCACAACAAGACCATGCCTTGGGATAATGTCAAGCTTGCTCAAACACAAATAATTTTTTTTTAATTTTTTAATATTCGTACATCAAAACCATAAAAAAAAAGTAAAAAACACAATTTAATATCTTTTTAAGTAAAACATAATCAAAAGCAGAAGCTACCAAACTACTAGAATAAAAACTCAGGCACTTCATTAGCCGCGTCAAAAGCTAGATTAGGGCATATTCTCGAACACATTGTTCATTCCATTATTTATTTAGCATCTGCCAGCAAGTAATTACAAGATTAGATAGCGAGAAAAATAATGAATGCATAAAGTTCAAAGAATAAAAAGATGGAAGATTTAAGCATCATAGGAGGGAATTAAGGGGAGAGTCATATTCTAAACTTTTAATTAAACAAATAAAAAGCAACACCCCACTTAAGAGAAATTCCCTATTTGTCTCTTTCAAATAAAGTAAGTGGTAGTGGGCATTTCCTTTAGGAGTTTTCCTCCTCCTTTTAAAATCCTTTCCTGCCCCACTCTCAAAAGGTTAATAATCTTTAATTGAGCATTGATTGTCGAAAGCTCTTAATCACCTATATAAAATCATTAACCTAAGAGAATAACCAGCAAATTACTCTAAGATTGGTCCATGGTTAAAAGAAAAGACGTTAGATCCACTAATGGGGTTCGAGATGTACTTACAAATCAGTACTTTGGTATGTGTTTCAGCTTGAAGAAAAGCGCAGGTGGTAGGGGATCAACTTCTAATTGCTAATTAGAGGGCTTAAGTGATTGATTATTGGTCCTAAAACGGTGGTTAATTAATGATAAGATGCCCTCTTTTTTGCAGCACCAAGTTTGGAGCAAATGGCACTACTAATTGTGGCTTCAAAATCTCTTGCTTTTCGTAAGTTGCTATCGTGGCTTAATCAACGACATCTAGCTCTAGATTAAGATAACAATTGCCATTAATTCCTTTCACATCACAATCACACCATGAAAGATTGAGCATCATTCTAGATATCCAGCTATAATAAGAAATTAATCATGCGATTCAACGGTTAGTGAGCTCTTGAAACGTTTACCTTTTACGTGAGAGTGCTTAGGTCACGAGCCTGCATGTCATGTTGGTATTTGTTTACATGGCGAAAACCATCGGCAGAGAGAAGCTCAATTACTCTGTGAAAGGCTTATAAATCCCGTTGCGCTGAGTGCTGTGCGTCCCACCATCACAAACAACGCAGGAGATGGAAGAAAAGACGTGAGCAAAACTGTTGCGCGGAAATAACTTTGATCTCGTAGCTAGAGCTAGGTAGAGATTACGTTGGATTCCCACTTCTAGCTAGGTTTTCAAGCTCAACACATCATCAAAGCGTGGAAAAAACTACCGAGCTAGCTCGAAAGATGAGAGATTTCCAGCTTGACAATATTGAGAGGAGGAGTTGGTGCCACTTCGTCACTGGAATTTGCATGTTTAAAGCTTGCTGGGTCATATGATTGTGTACCCCTTTGGACTAAAATATTACACAGAACCTTACACAACCATGCATGCATGTACATAAAGATGTTTTAATTTATAAGAACTATTGAGAATCCATAGGTTTCCATTCTCCCACCATTGAAGAGACCGCGGGCGGCGGGGGTGGGGGGGGGGGGGGGNGGGGGGGGGGTGGTTTGTTTACGTAACTTGTATTTATCTTTTAATTCAAGTCTTTACTATATTCTTATAAGCTTAATGGTTCTCAATTTGTTTTATATTTTAGATCATTTTCCTATTAATTTTTTTAACTTCGAAGGCATTTCAATAAATTTTGATAAAAATATTAATAAAAATATAAATTGAAGGATGATTATATATATAAATTGGATTTAATTAAATTTATAGATATGGATTAATTAATAAATTAATTTTAACCTAAGTTAGGGTAACTTTAAGTTATACAAGAAAAGCTTGGATAATGGCCCCACTTATATAAAGATAAGCCTCCCTTATATGTTGGGTCATTCAAGCAATCAAACACACAAATTTACGTGGTTCGGCAACTTACTTATTTTATGGAGCTACTAGTTTATATTAATCACTCAAAGAAACAATACAAACAATTAGGGGAGAAAACTCTTCTCAACTCAACTCTACTCACTCAAGCTATCTCTTTCTCGGTTTTCTCTACATCTCAGCTCTTTAATGTGTGTAATTATAGACAAACTAGGGAGACATGGGGCATGAATCTTGCCATGATTTATGTCACCAATTAAGCCTCTATTATATGCCAAATAGGAGATTATGTATTCTCACTTGCATATAATGGAGGTGAGACAATGTTTGTCTACACTTTCTAACAATTTCCCACTTGTAAACAAACAATGAAATTATCTTTTATTCTTGAAGACCAACTAAAGTTTTACACAACTTCAGTTTATCAAGTGTAACTTCTTTAGTTAACATGTCAGTAGGATTCTTGCTTCCATAGACCTTTTCTAGCATTAGTTATTTATCATCTAGTAATTGTCGAATGAAGTGATATTTGATTTGAATATACTTAGTCCTAGAGTGAAATACTAGATTCTTGGCAAGGAAGATTATACTTTGACTATCACTATAAAAAGTACCATTTCATTCATCTTGTCCAATTCTTTCAAGAAACTCTGTAGCCGTACTATTTCTTTTACAAATTCTGAGACTGTATATTCAACTTCTGTTGTTGAAAAAATGACTATTTTTTGTAAGGTAGAACTCTAAGAAACAGCAATGCCTCTTAGAGTGTATATATATCTTATAGTACTCTTTCTAATATCAACATCTCCAGCTAAATTAACATTTACAAAACCTTCAAGTTTCAAACCTCCAGCTGTGAAGGTAAAACAAGTCACCGAGAAACCTTTTAAGTACCTCATGACCCATTTTACCGCCTTCTAATGTTGCTTTCTAGGATTACTCATATATCGGCTTACAACTCTCATTACATGAATAATATCTAGTCTGGTATAAACCATAGCATTCATCAAAGAACCGATAGCTGAGGTATATCGAATCTTATCCATATATCCACATTCTAGTTTAATTTTTGGTTACCGGTCTTTGCTGAGCTTAAAATGATTCCCCAGAGGTGTATTTATTGGTTTAGCATTATTCATACTAAATCTGCTGAGAACCTTGTTGACATACTCTGTTTGTGAAAGCTTTAGTATATCTTTGTCTTTATTTCTAATGATTCTCATGCCAAGTATTTGTTTAGCAGCTCCCAAATCCTTTATTTCAAACTATTTTGACAACTGTTGTCTCAACTTATCAATTTCTTTCATGCTGGATCTTCCAATCAACATATCATCCACATATAATAGTAGAATGATGTAGGAGTTGTCAAAATATTTGACATAGCAACAATGATCAGCCTAACATCTTGTGTATCTTGAACTACATACGAAGTTATCAAAATTTTTATACCATTATTTTGGAGCTTACTTTAAACCATACAGGTTGTTCTTTAGCTTGCAGACTTGTTTTTTCTTTTCTTATATTGCTAACCCCTTTAGTTGTTGCATCTAAATGTCTTCCTCTAATTCACCATAAAGGAATGTTGTTTGTACATCTAATTATTCAAGAAGTAAATTTTCTACAACTATTATCCCTAGAACAACTCTGATTGTTGTGAGCTTCACAATTAGAGAAAATATCTTAGAGTAATCAATCCCTTTCTTTTGTTGAAACTCTTTTACAATAAGTTTTACTTTGAACCATTTGCTTTTATTATGCTCAATCCTTACTCTATAAACCCACTTGTTTTGTGCAGCCTTTTTTCGTTCAGGTGGTGTGGTTAGCTCTCACTTGCTTGAGTTTCCATCTTGTAAGGATTCTTTATAAGTTAGTAGTTTACCACTATCTGTTAGCAAAATATAATTCAGTAGAAGTATGAACCGTTGTGAGGGCTTTACGGTCCTTAAAAACCAGTGAACATAAACAATTGGTTCACTTAACTTTGAGTTTTGTTCTGCTCGATAATATTAGAAAGCCCTGCTAATCTTATGAATTTAGATTTTTATGGACTTGTATCTGAATCAACCATATATGTTTCTATATTTGATATGTTTTTGTAGAAAACCTTCTAATTGAAAATCATGTTCTTGCTTCTGATAATCTTTTTGTTATGATTATCCCAGAATTGAAATCCAAATTCTTCATCTCCATAGCTAATGAAGAAACATTTCTTGGATTTGGGATTTAGCATTTAGCTTGTTGCGAGCATCAGAATCTATATACACATTGGAAACACACCCAAAGACCTTTAAATGAAAGAGTTGTACTTCTTTTCCTCTCTATACTTTCTCAGGCAATCTAAACTCTAAAGGAACTTATGGTTTATAATTGATCGAGTAGACTATAGTATAAACTGCATCAGCCCAAAATGTTTGAGGTAACCCAAAATGCAATCTTATACTTCTAGCTCACTTATTGATGGTCTTGTTTATCCATTCAAAAATGTCATTCTGTTGTAGTGTGCATGGAATGGTCTTTTCCATTCTGATACCTTTAATAACACAATACTCTTTGAAACCTTGATCAATGTATTCTTTTTCATTATCAAATCTTAAGCATTTCAACTTCAAACCTGATTTAGACTTAACCACAGCCTTTTATTTCTTAAATGTTTCAAACACATCAAATTTATTTTTCAGAAAGTAGACCCATAGCTTCCTATTAAAATCATTAATAAAAGTCACATGATACCGAGAACCTCCAAGAGATGCTACTGGAGCTGGTCTCTATAAATTTGTGTATACCAGTTCTAGCTTTCTTGATTTTAAGGTCCTATCAACCTTTAAGAAACTGAGCTTCTTTTATTTTTAAAAAACACAACTTTCATAAATTTCTAATCAATATTTTTTTAACTCTGGTAGCTTTCCCTTTGACTGAAGTATCTTCATTCTTTTTTAACTCATATAGCTAAGTCAACATTGTCATAGTTGTGCTTGATTTTCTGCTTCACTAATGGCAATAATATCTACAAATCTTGTGGTTATATACAAGGTATCGATTTTCTTTCCACGAGCCAAAACCATTGCTCCATTCGATACCTTCCATATACCTTCAGAAAAAAGGATTGAATGACTATTATCGTCAAGTTGTCTAATAGAGATCAATTTTTTCTTTAATCTAAGAATATGCTTTACATTTTACAAATTCCATATAGATTCATTCATTGTCTTGATTTGCATATCTTCTATACCCACAATATCCATTGGTTGTCTATCGACTAGATAGATTACACAATGATCTCTAGTAATATAGTTTTGCATCATATCATAGTGTGATGTACAATGGAATGAAGCACCAAAATTAAGGATCCCATCAATTTGACTTTGTATAGCAAGAATCAAAGCATCTTGTAACTTATCTATAGTAGCGTTTGTAAAGTCATCTTCAGGTTTTTTTTGGTTTTGTGCAATTCCTTATGAAATGACTAAGTTTGCCACAATTCCAACATTCAACCTGCTTTCTGGGTCCAAACTTTATTTTGTTTCTATATCTTGATTTTGATCTACCTTTAGATAGGCCTCTATCATGTCTCCTCCCTTGAATATTGATGTTAAGAGCTTAACCTGAACTTGAACTTTTATCTAAGTCTTTCCTTCGTATTTTTTCAATTAAAATCAAGTTTCGAATGTCATTATATTTCAATTTGGATTTTCTAGTTGAGTTGCTCACATGTGTTCTCATACCTTTTCAACTGCTTGGAAGTGAAGTTAGCAAAATAAGTGCACGGATCTCATCATCAAACTCAATCTCAACATATAACAATTGATTTGTAATAGTATTGAAGTTGTTGAGATGTTGTGTAACAGAGATGCTTTTTGTTATCTTCAAGTTGAACAACTTCTTCATCAAGTGCATTTTATTATTTTCTGAGGGCTTCTTATATATCCCAAACGAGACTTTTATCAATTTTGTAGTGGATTTTTCTTTTGTAATATTATAAGCAACTCTTCTTAAGAAGGATGACCGGATAATGCTCAAAACCTATCTATCAAGAATTTGTCAATCTTCTTCTTGTATATTCTTTAGTTTGCTCCCCAACAAAGAAAAATAAAGTTTCTTCCCATATAGATAGTCTTCAATTTATATTTTTTAATATTCAAAATTTATCCCATCAAAATTTTCAATTCCAACATCTTTATTTCATTTGCCATTTTTAATACTTCTCACATTTGAATCTCTCAAATCTGACCTTGCGGATGTATTTAGAATGACCAAAAAAGTTAGAAATGACATTGAAATCACCCAAATCGGACTATGAATGACTCGAATCTTATCAATTAAAATAGATTACTGGACGCTACAAATAAAGCCACGTGTTATAGGGAATAATGTCTGCGGTACATTGAATCAAAACCCAATATAATGACGTGGCTATGCTAATGTGTCAGGCATGTAAGCAACATGGGCCTATATATAATAACGTGGCAAATCCACATGGATTACTGCTCTTACATGTTTGTGATGACGTGTACTTATGACATGTCAAGTGACGTGGCTATTGACTGTGTAGAATTACTGTTGTGGCTGCTGACTGTATGCTGACGGGTCAGTCAACTCGGTTCAGTTATAAGTATTCAAGCAAAAAAAATGTGTGGGGCGTGTCAGTATGAGTGAATAGTCCTAACATCGGTATATGCGAGCATGCAGGACGTTAGTTCTTTGCCAGGTTTTCACCAGTGGATTCATTTCGTTTTCTTCTACACGATAGTATGTTCAAAAACAAGTTTTGAGAACTTTAATTTTTGAGTTTGGATCAAACACTCTTTTTTTCAAGAACAAGCTCTGATACTAGTTGTTGGTCATTCAAGCAATCAAACATATACAAATTTACGTGGTTCAACAACTTGCCTATTCCATGAAACTACTGGTTTATATTAATTACTAAAAAAACAATATAAACAAGAGAAGAAAAAAAACTCTTCTCAACTCAACTCTACTCACTCAAACTCTCTTTACTGCTCTTTCTCTCTCATATCTCAGCTCTTTAACGTGTCTAATTATAAACAAAGCTGAGGGGATATGGGGCATAAATCATGTTATGATTTATGCTACCAATTAAGCCTCTATTACATGCCAGGTGACAAATTAAATATTCTCACTTGTATGTAATGGAGGTGAGACAATGTTTATCTCTATTTTTTAACATTATAAATCAGCCAAGTAGTAAGAGATATCAGCTATTAGGATATTTGTAATTTTTTTAAAAAATAATATTTTTTATTTTTAAAAAATTATTTTTAACATTATAACTACAAAACAATTTTAAAATACATATAAAAATTAATTTTAAAAAATAAATAATTATTTTTTAGAAACATGTATAATGCTAAATGACCCTGTTGTCATTAACTTAAGATTAGTCTTCCCTTTAATTATTTCATTACGAATATAATTTATTGGTTCAGAATCTATGCAAAAAATAAATAAATAATATCACTGGAATGAAGATTATCATTAATCTAATTGGATTAACTTTCAAAATTCCCCTGAGATGCCTATTTTTTCATTCAAACATTCTTTAAATATTCCACCTCAGGTTCTGTCCTTACTAGAAAGTAAATTCTATGTTTGATTTCTCGCAAAATGAACATAATTTCCTCCATCTTGATCAAATATTGTAGTAACAAAGTCAAGCCGAAAGAGAAAAGTGTTTTAACCTAGATTTTGAGTCAACATATCATTGTACGATTTAATATAATCAAGTTTTATAATAACTAGGTATAAAATTAATCTTATATATTTTTTTATAACTTTAATGTAGGATTTATATATACAAATTACCCAAGAACAATACTCCACGAAAATATGAAATTTATGAATTATTTTTATAACTATGCCTCATAGTTACTCTCGTGTAGAACCTGTAAAGTGCTTAGAGAGAGAGAGGGAGAGAGGCAAAGAACTCAACAGGAACCGTTGAGCTGAAACCTCATCCGGCGCCAGAGACAATATTCTGTTGGGTGCTTTCTTATTCGTTAACTTTCTCAACAGTGCATGTCTCTATGTCTCTCTCTGTCTCTCCTTAAAACCCAAACAAACAAACAAACCCGGTTTTCACTTTAAAAACCCAGACAAGTTTCTCTCCTTAAGGACTGCTACTACTCTACTCTCTTAATTCTCAAGCTCATTCATAGTACTGACTCTGTCTCTCCGTCACCTTTTCCGTCTCTGCCATGATGGAGAATGGTTTCTCCTCTCCCCGGAATGATTCGTTTCCTGCTGGTCTCCGTGTTCTCGTTGTCGATGATGATCCCACCTGGTTAAAAATCCTTGAAAAGATGCTCAAGAAATGCTCGTATGAAGGTTATTAACTATTTTCCACCTCGGTTTCTTGCTAGTTGCTTCTTGCGGTTTCTTTTTTACTTAAAAACTGCTGTTAGTTTGTGAACTGGGTTTTATTTTTGCTATCCATGGTTTCATTTCTGTTAGATGGTGACTTCTACTCCATGTTTCTTAGTTTTCTGTTATTTGGTGTTTTCTTTCAAGGGATATCTTAATTTCTTTGTTATACGCTAGTCCATGGAGAATTCGATTTTTTTTTTTTGGCTTTTTTAGCTGAGCAAGTGACATGCCACTAAAGGGATCATGCTAAATTGTGCAAGGAAGGTTATTCTATTGTTTTTGAGCGTTTCTGGGGTAAATTGTTTCCAGGAATTCTTCCTGTCACCTCAACTAATCTAATCAGAAGCAATTTGTTAAGTAAAAGCATTTAAAGTTGCAAATTTAGAATGTGTGAATTTCATCTCTGTAGACGGGCTCATATGTTATTGAAAATGTGGAGTAATTGTAAGGGGTTGGCTCACTTGTGGGATTTGGACTTAAAAGTCTATAAAAGGCTAAAAGTTGTCTTTGAGTCGATTAGGACGTGCTTTTATTCTCCTCATTGGAAAAAAAGAAAGGGAAAAAAAAGTGCTTTTATCCTCACACTTCTTCTGTGATCTGTTGCTTCTCTTGATTTCAAGATTTCATCTCTGGAATTACTTTTTTGAACAGAAATATGCAAGTTCATCAATGATGTAGTACTACTCTTTACAGATTTGTCCTTTTTCTTTTTTGCAGCTGGTTAGAGTAATTAGAAGGTTTATTGATGTTTGCTCCACTTGCCAACTAAACTAATGAAAGTATGATACACAGAGACAATGATTGTATCTTCCAAAAAGTTGAGTCCGAACTCCACGGAGTTTTATTATTCTAGGCATTAGATGATGATAACTTACAAGTATGATTGATGGTTAGTGCAGATTTGTTTACTTTATGAGACGGCATGATTAGTAACTACAATCATTTTGATCTGCTACAACGTATTTCATCGAACTTTTTCAATATGTAGCACTATAAGGAGCAGTTAATGGTAGGAATTAATGTGTTGGATTCTTGATGGAATGTTAATGTATCACCAACGTATTGAAACGACACCGACTTGGCAAGGATTTAGCACATCTCAACTTGTTTAATTTTTATCTTCTGAGGGTATTTAATTACTTCAGCTTTAGTAATCTCAAGTGTGATGAGATTGAATAGTATGTCTGTCTGGCAACGTTGTTGGCTTTTGTGTTGCTGGTTCTGGTCATAGCTATCATTGTAGCAAATGTTGTTGCCAATTATATTTGCTGTTTAAAGTGATTCTGGTGTTGAAGACCAAAATAATGATAAAAGACAAAATCATGATTCGATTAACACAAATATTAATAGTTATAAAAAAGTATGAAATTACAAGATTTTAAAGGATATTTAACAAAAGAAATTTGTTTCACCACAGAACTAATAAGCATCGATTTCCGAATTTTGATTTCTGGCCATGTAAACTCCTTCCGTGTCTGCTTTTTCTTTTGTGTTTTTCCCTTACCAAAAACTTAATGGAAGTGTAGTGGGTGGAAAAGCACCTCCATTGCAGTTTCGAACACATGCTAAGCTGAGCTAATCATTTTACATGATAGCATTAATTTGCCTTGGCATTTTCATTCTACCTTGAAGGATATGCATTATTAATGCGATTCCCTATAAGTTCTTAGGCTCATAAAGTCAACCTGGTTTATGGTTTTTATGCCTTTAAAATCATGATGTTCTTCTTACTTTTGTAGCATTTCATATCCTCGCAGTAATTTCTTGTTCAGTGAAATCATTCTCTTAAGTTGGATTTGATTCTTTAGCAAGATTCATGGCTTTTGACCATATGTGGAGTGTTTCACATTTTCATTTGGAATGCTTTGTTTAGTGACCACTTGCGGTTTGGCAAGAGATGCTTTGAACCTGCTTCGTGAGAGGAAAGGTGGATATGACATTGTAATCAGTGACGTCTACATGCCTGATATGGATGGTTTTAAACTTCTAGAGCTTGTTGGACTGGAGATGGATCTTCCAGTAATTAGTCGGTTCCTTTCTTTTACTCTAAGGAATTTCATTTCAAAGCCAGTCTTTTAAATTTTATGTATACATGCATGCATGCGTTACATGCACTGTATATATAATGGAATGTTGCTGCAGCTTCTGACCAGATGTGCTTTTCACCTTACAGTGATGTCTGTTGATGGAGAGACAAGCAGGGTGATGAAAGGCGTCCAACATGGAGCTTGTGATTATCTTCTTAAGCCTATACGAATGAAAGAACTCCGGAATATATGGCAGCATGTATTCAGAAAGAAAATACACGAGGTAAGAGATATTGAAATTCTCGAAGGGAATGAAAGTTTTCAAATGACTAGAAATGGATCAGATCAATATGAGGATGGGCATTTTCTCTGTGGAGAAGACCTTACTTTGATAAAGAAAAGAAAAGATATCGAAAGCAAGCATGATGAAAAAGACATTGGTGATAATTCTTCTACAAAGAAAGCTAGAGTAGTTTGGTCTGTAGAACTTCATCAGAAATTTGTCAAAGCAGTAAATCAGATAGGATTTGATAGTAAGTATTTATTCGAAGTTTCATTTCAGAAATTTGGTGATTGGATCATTTCAGGAATTCTGAATGTTCATATAATTTATTAGAACTTGATAGCATTGAATTGTCTTTATGTGGTTTTCAATGATATAGCCACATCTTTGTCATGCTTCTACAGAGCAATGACAAGTAATGTCTGTTTGGCAGAAGTTGGTCCAAAGAAAATACTTGACTTGATGAATGTGCCACGTTTGACAAGGGAAAATGTCGCTAGCCATTTGCAGGTATAAGTTAAGAAAATCAATGGGAGGAATATTAACATCTTTCTGTCATTTTTAAACTCATTATGTTTTCATGAGCTTTCTTGATTTTTGAGCAGTACCTTATTCCTCATTGGAAAGGCTTTCTTCCATGCAGAAATACCGTCTCTATTTGAGTAGATTGCAGAAAGGAAACGATTTTAACAACCCTGATGGTATGGTAAAGCAGTCGGACTCACCTTTGAGTGATTCTGCTGGAAGTTTTGGCGCTCAGAACTCAATCAACTTGCAGCCAACTGAAGTTTCAAATGGGTGCTATGGATTTTCTGGCAGTAGCTTGGTTCTTCAAAATGTGGATCCCAGAAGCCACGATGGTGATAGAAAGATACTTGTTACAACGCCTGTGGCAGAACCCAAAAGAGGCTTAACAGTTGATGCTCCCAATCCTCGTAAACCCAGGATTTCACAGATGGAATTTGGTCATCCGATTGCACCTCCACGATCAGAAGTAAATTTTGCAACATTTGATTCTTCCTTCCCAACCAAGTATCCTTGGTGTGGAATTCCATGGATGCCACTCAAACAAGAACATAAGCCACTTCATTTGAATGATGGGTTTAGCCACCTACCAATGCCTCGTCAAAAGCAGCTTACACGAGCTGATTATCCACAGCCTGCTCCAGCCATCAGTTCTGCACCTTCCTTGACAGAAAGAGAAATTGGTTGCCCTGTCAAAATTAAGCCTTCACGTAATGACTACAGCAGCAATGCCTGCCACGTAAGTTCAACCGCAAGTGCAGTTGACTCTATCCCTCTTCAAACGAAGACCAACTCGACAAATCATCATGTGTCAAGCACTTCTAGTATGGAAAATCAAGGCTTGAATATGAATTGCCTTACAGATGTGGAATCTTCCAGAAAAAACATAAATTTGGGAATGCCGCCTTTCGCTCGTTTGGATGAGGACTTGGAAGTATGTTTTGTTCCAGGTGATTACTGTATGAATCTCGGGCTCCAAAACATAGAGGTTCCGGAATATTTTGACCCAAGTCTTCTCACAGACGTACCGATACACTCGAATGATGGGCTGAGGTTTGACTATGAGTTCTATGACCCCACAGAATATTCTCTAATAGATCAAAGCTTGTTTATATGATGATCTCCGTCTCCCTTCAATGATGAAGGATCACCTGGCGTTTCTTTTTCTGTACCAATATATTAGAGGGGTAATCTAACTCTGGGTTGGGATCTTATAGTTTCGATCGGTCTGGTCTTGCATGTTGAAACATGTACAAGCATAATAAGGTTCCCTTTTCATGTCTGGCTCAGCTGGTACCTGCATTACTCTCTGCTGCATGCTGCAACTCTCTTATTCCTTGCAAATTTTATAATTACATGTTATTAGCTGCTGGAAGTTGAAATCTGATCTTCGCACATCTCATTCTGATTCTTTTAACTGCAACGGCGTTGTGTCCATTCTATGCTTATTCTGCTTGTGTAATGTAGAGCTAGCTCAATTGACGGCATTGTAGAACTCTCTCCGATAAGGTCCAACCCTTCGTTCAGTGGTGTCGCGCACTTCTTCCGCCGCTAAACTAAAATCTACTGCTTGTGTACGTACTAAATGGACAGGTCTGTCTGCAGGTTTTTAATTGAAATTGTGTCAAATACAGCAGAAATGAACAAAAAACAGAAAGAGGAAATAATAGTAGAGGGAAAGGAAGAGAACCAGTTTCTATTAGAATTTTAGCTCTATTCAAACACTAGAAAATTTAGCTTAAGTGCGAAACCAGGCAACATGTTATGCAAAGCTAATATTCGACGGGAAAAAAACAGACATTTTATAGTTCTAGTTTGACATGGCAGATGACTCGGGGTAATAAATAAATAAATAAAAACTAGGGAAAGAATAAAAAAAAAAAGCGAGGAAATAATAGCCACTAGGAAGAGAGAATTTAGAGGAGGAATAATATATGATTTTTATTTTATTCGTCAAGACTATCTTACAGGCTGAAAGAGTACTATATAAGTAGCATAACTTAAAAATATTGGGCAAATCTTATCAATAAAAAAAAATATAATATAAATAACTCAAATAAATAAAACAAAAGCAATAAAATAAATCCAAATGAATTCGATCTCTTAAGCAAAGAGTATCAGCCTGGGTCATTCTACGTCATCTCTGTCTATAAATTCATGTAATATATAGTGTGGGTCTGGTGTCCCCACCAACTCTCCCGAGGTTGGAGAAACTCGACCCTGTCAAGTGTAACTCTAAAAAGCTTTAATGGTACTCCCAGAGATCTTGAACAATTTGCTGCAATGTATCTCTAATGATATAAATGCAACCTGAATTAGAATAGCCTACCTAACAAACTAGAAATTGTTAAACTCCACTATTTAGTCAAAATAGCATCAATATTATCATTTTATGCTGATGTCAAGATGAAAAGGGTAGAGGTTTTAATAGGATTGTCAAGAGAGGAATTAAATGGCATTTTAAAGTGATAATTTATAATAGGATGTAGTTTTTTATATGTAACTAGATCCTCAATATTAAATATGGAACCAATGTCAAAATTAAGTGGTAAATCAAAAACATAAACATTTGAACCAACATATTATAGCACTTTGAATGGTCTAACACTACATACATTTAATTTTTTAGTAGTTTTTAAAGGATATTGTTTGAGTCTAACATGTATCATAACATAGTCTCTAATATTAAATTTATTGTGTCATCTATGTAAATCAACTCAAGGTTTTTATTGTGCATTACTTACTTGAATTTACTTAGTGATCTCAACATCTAAATCCTGAATTATACATACAAATGACTTGATTGACCCATACACCTTAACATTAGAAGACATGAGAAAAAGATCTAAGGCTTGCAACCATGTACAACTTCAAAGGGACTTATGTCTATCGACCCATTGACAAAGTAATTATAAGCAAACTAGGTTGTAAGAATAACCAAATCTCAATTTCTACTATGATTGGTTACTATGCATCTCAAAAGGTTGCCTAAACTCCTTGGATCACCTTGATTTGTCTATCAGTTTGGGGGGAGTTGAACATTAGAAAAATTCAACTTAACTCTTACCATGTACCAAAAGGTTTTCTAAAACAAGTCATAAATCTAACATCCATATCTGAGACTATGGTTTTGAGAAGACCATGTAACTTGATAATCTCATCAAAACAAAGTTTTACAACTCTAGAAATATCGATGGTCTTAGTACAAGGGATAAAATAGGGTCATATTAGAGAAGCGATCAATAACTATAAAGATAGAATCATGCTTCTTTATAATATATGGAAGCCCAAATATAAAATTCATACTTACATCTTGTCAAGGGAAAATAGGGATATATAATGGAGTGTAAAAACTAGTGTTATGTTTTTTACGTTTAGCTAGTTGACATGTTCAAAATTAACCTACAAACTTAACTATATCTCTTTTTAAGTTAGACCAAAAGAACTAATGTATCATATTTTCAATTGTTTTATTTCTTACAAAATGTCCTGAATGATCTTCAACATGAATCTTTTATATCAAAAAATCATACATTGATGTCTTCATGATACAAAGCTTATTATCCTAAAACAAACACCTTTCTTGGAAGTAATAACAATTTATAGCATGGTTATTTTCATCTCTCAAAGTCATATTTCTCTAAATTCTAGACAATATTTATACTTCTTTTTTAATCTCTCAAATCTAGTAACTTCAACACTCATTATGAATAACAGTGTTACCTAGCAATTTAAGGCATTTGCCTTCTTATTTTTCATTCTAAATTTATGTTTCAATATAAATGAATAGACTTACAAATACTCAACCTAATAACCGTACACATGATTGAGCTTTTTTGAGAATTGAGATAGTAGAGAGCCCCATGGTCGAAGTAAAGAATACATTCATATAGTAATAAATAATAACATCAATAGCACAAGGTTTGATCTATTGTATAAAATTATTTATGATAGATTAAGTACTTTAGTTTGACATCATTAAGTTTCTCATTAAAGTAAGCTATAGGGTGAAGTTCTTGATTAAGTACTCTAGATATACCAACTCCCAAGATATTATATTCTACTTCAAACACCTTAATAAAGTCAGGAAGATACATTACTTGGGCCTTTATCATCTTCTTTTTAACTTGCTCAAATGCCTTATTAGCTCTTTTACTATATTGAAACTCTTTATTTCAAATAATTCGTAAGAAGCAATATAACGGTGCTAAGTTCCCTAATGAAATGACGATACAAAATTGCAAGCCCAAGAAAACTATGAGCCTTATAAATATTCTTAGACTTAAACCAATATATAATCATTTGGATTTTTTGGGATAAATAAAGACTTTCTCATGTGGCATTATAAACCCCAATAAAACCACTCAATTCGTGAAGAAAGAACACTTAAATAAGGTGTTCTAAATGTTTTTCCATAGTTTTGTTATAAATAAATATATCATCAAAATACACGGCTAAGAATTTTTTCAATAAATAGTCTAAGCACCTATGTCATTACTCTCATAAAAGTACTTAACCAAAATGTATTAATAGCCACTCATATAAGTCATTCTTAGTCTCAAATATAATTTTTCATTCATCTCTTGGACAAATTATAAAATGATGATATCCACTCTTCAGTTCAATCCTAAAGAGAATTTGGATACCTATTATCATATCTAATACTTAACTCAATCAAGGAATTGAAAAACGATACTTGATTATAATCTTGTTGATGACTCAATTATCTGCACACATTCTTGATGATCCATCTTTTTTATGTGCTAAAAGGGTAGGTAATGCACAAGAGCTCAAAATCTCTCTTGTAAATCCTTTTTGTAATAGTTCTTATACTTTTCTTTATAATTTAATATGTTCATTAAGGTTCATCCTATAATAAGGAAAGTTTAGCAATGTGACACTAATAACTAAATTTATGACATGTTGAATGAAACACATAAAGAGGGTAAAACATCAGGTAGCTCAAAATGAAAAACATTTAAAAACTCTTTTAACACTTCCTTGCCTTTTTAGGTGGCTTATTTGAATAATTTTCTACATTCTCTTTGGCCACTAAAGCAAACACAGCATACTCTTCACAAACCACCTTATCAAATTTCTTATGACTTATTACGTTGGGCCCCTTTTTTTTCACTTTTTCCTTCTTCTTGCTACTATTATTAGGCTTTAATAGTAATATAATAACTTGAATCTTTTTACCATAAAAAACAAATGAATATGACTTTGATCATTCAAAGATGGTAATGTTTAAATCATATAGCCAAAACCTATCTAAAATGATGTGTCCTACATCCATAAAAATTACTTCACACCAATTCTCATCATAATAATCCAAGATCTTTATAGGAACAAAACATATCTCTTTAATTATTATGGATGTATTGTTAACTCAAGGCACGCTATATGTTTTAGGATGTGAGATAGACTTTAAGCTTAAACAATATATGTTATTAGAGGAAATTATATTGATATAACCCTCATTATTTATAATGATCTTACAGGATTTATCTTCACATTTAATATAAGTGTAAAAGATAGCATTTCTCCTTTAATCCTCAATTCCTTTAGGTTATGTTAAGGCACATCTAATTATACTTAACTTTATTGTTTTTTATCCCATAAAATCTTTCTCGATCTGACAGATATTGATCTAGCACATCCTAGTAGTTTGAACTCATTCTCCTCAACATCTAGGTCTTGAAAATATTCAGGATTAAGTTTATAGACCTTATCATTATAATTATCTTCCTTACTCATATCCTCTTAATCCTTTATTAACAAATTCTTATTGGGACAACTAGAGGAAACATGAATAAAACCTTTATACTTAAAACTTTGAGTCATTGAGGTTATATTAAATGCTTAATAGAGAATACCCTTACCATTATTTCCCTAAGCATCTAGGCAATAGTAAGATTAGGTTTACAAGGTGAAGCTTTAATAAAGAACTATTATTATCAAATTAGAACTCAAAAGGGATATGTCTCAGCTCAGTCTAACTTGCTATATATTGTTTGCTTTGGGCCTTAACATCTTCACAGTTTTATTCCTGGTGACGCGAGCCCATTTCTAAACCTGACGTCTCAAAAAAAGTATGACAAGTCAGCAACCAACACTCTTAATAAAGTCAATTACCACTCCATCACCCACCAATATGGGATATTATAATCTACTTCTCTTAAAAAACTCGACGACTTTATCAACACAACCGGACAACCAGTGAGGTTAGCTCTGATACCAAAGGTAATGCTTAACTCACCTTGTCATATATTATCTGTTTTGGGCCTTACAACCCTCACAATTTTATTTCTAGTGGCGCGAATCCATGTTTTAATCCAACGCCCCAAAACATGTATGACAAGTTAGCAACTAACACTCTTAATAAGATCAATTACCACTCTCTCACTCGTCGATGTGGGATATTAAAGGATACTGTAGGTTTCCTAACATCTTATACATTGATTTTTTATAACCAACTTGCAGTTTTGCATTAGGGTAAAAGCTTCATCAAGGGTAAACACACTTCTAAGCATAATCTCTCTTTCAAAATCATCATTCAAACCTTTTCTAAAATCTACTTAAAGTCATTATTTCATCCTTCCTAACCATTCACCTCTTTTTATACTCATTAATTATGTCATATATTTATTAGTAGACTTATTTTCTTATCTAAAGTTATTCTACTGGTCTAAGAGATTTTTCCTGTAGAAACGATATAGGTTTTTCTCTTGTAACTTAGTTTTCATCTCAACCCAATCAGTAATAAGAGATTGACCTACCTAACCAAAAACTTTTCTATACTTTTCCAATAAAGTTGAGCAATACCACTAAGTTTTATTTTTACAAACTTTACCTCCTATTCTTAGACAAATTATACTAATCAAATAAATGATTCATGTTATGAAACTAACTATCAAAGATACATGAGTCAAGTTAAACCATAAAAGTCAAGTCAAGGCTTCTATCTTGATATATTTCATGAATCGATCATCAAGGTCATTGTAGTCATGGTAATCCTGATTATGGTTATATTAGTGATTCCTAGAGTGAACTAGTCTTTGATGATGATTTTTAGAATGCTTACTATTGTTAAGGTCATCAAAGTTATTGTGGCTTTAGTGGTAGTCATGTTGATAGTTTTTATAAGGAGTTATTCTTCAGTGATTGATCTATATTGAAGATGAATAATAGTTTTTTTTAGTTGTAACCAAAAAGATTAAAGGTTTTTTTATCAAATCTATATCAATAGTTGATTATGATTTAACACAAGCCTTAAGAAATCAATTAATTTCTAAGAACATTACTAAAAGTTGGGTTCATGGTAATTGTTGAGTTCTAGATTGTTTACTAAATGACCACTTCGTCAATGCATGCGATACTAATCCTAAAACTATTATTGAGATCACAAATAACACTATCAAGTAAAATGCAATATAAAATTAAAGTTAATATTTAATTATTTGTTTATCATAAAGGCCATATAGTTTATCTTGAAGAGTAAGTAATAATATATTAAACTAGGGAAAATAGCATGCAAATAATGTTTGTCCTTTAAATACACACAAGTAGTCTAAACACAATATTCCAAATTTCCTCACAAATTTAGCCAAGCTTTATAATTAATTAAGAGAGTCGAATATTCAAGATAAATGAACCAATAAGCCAAAAAGTTAAGGCAACTCAAATTGCAAGACGTGTTATATATTTTTATAGTTAAGCATAAAAGAATATTATCAATTTTAATTCTTGTTAAACAAGTGTAAAATATACCAAAAATAATGATATTCAATGGTTAAAAAAAGTTTGTAGAGGCATAATGACCAAATTATAATGAAAATATGTTAGAATTCATTACATATTATATAATACTAACATGGTAAAGAATGATAATGTTGAGATTACATTGGACTAATGAATTAAAATTCTTTAAGAGACTCTTTATTGTTGTTATAGATAAGGATTTGTTATGGCTACTAAAGATCCATGGTGTTGATCTATTCTTAATGATTGAAACTAAGGTTATACTGATAAGAGTGGTTGACTGATGATATGGATGTACTAGTCTATTAGTTAGAACATAGCTAGATGAGATTGGTTCTTTGTTAGTGATACGATGAAAATATAACATATTAAAGGTGTTGGCTAGAGGACTCTTATGGTGGCGTTGTTAGAAGAGCCTAATTTGCTCTAGTAGTTGCAAGAGGATGGATGGTGGTCATTTGACTAAGAGCATGGCATGTCTAGGGTTTAGGGGTGTTAGATCTATATTAAAGATGAACAATAGTTTGTTAATAGTTATAAACAGAAAAATTAAAGATATGTTTTTTATCAAGTTTATTTCAATAGTTGATTATGATTCAACATAGGCCTTAATAAATCAATTAATTAGAATAATAATTAAAAACTTATACTTTAATACTAAAATTTGTGCAAAATAATGACTCTATTTGCTTTTATGTTTTAAAAGTGTTTTTTTAAAAATTATTTTATTTATTTATTTAAAATTAATAATTTTTTTAGTGTTTTTAGATCATTTTGATATGCTGATATAAAAAATAATATTTAAAAAATAAAAAAATATATTATTTTGTTACATTTTCTAATTAAAAACACTTTAAAAACAACTACAACCACAACTATATTTTTAAATACAATCATTAAATAAAAAAATAAAGCTGGCAAAGAAAAAAATAAACCAAGAATTAAAAGTAAGAAAAAATTAGATTAGAGGACAGAAGAGAGAGTTCGGAGGAGAATTAATTCATAATTTTTATTCAATTCATCAAAATTATCCCACAAACTAAATAAAAAACGTATAAATAACATGATCCTAAAATAATATCTACCTATTAGGGTTAGCCCAACAATGAAAATTGCAAAACATCAACAACCTTAATAAATAAAATAAAAACAATAAAATAGACTTAAAGAGCCAGAGTCTTTCAACCAAAGAGTTACAGGCAGGGTAAGTTTTTGTTGTCTCCGTCTATGAACTTGCAGCATGTCAGGGAACAATAGTGCCAACATTTCAACGTGGAGTGAAAGAATAATGCCTTCTATTCTATTGTCAAACCTCTAATTTATTACATATTTGCCAAAACTATTAACATCCACAGTTGCAGAAAAAAGAACTGGTATAAAAATGCTACTTGATGTTGAAAGCAAAAAAATACAAACTCCCCATCAACACCCCCTCAATCTAAATTCCGCTGCCTTCAGTGGATTATTTTCCTTCTGTAGAGTGTAATTATAAATTATGCAAATCTTCAGTCACTAGCTGGGTTGATCAATTCTTCAAAAGAAACACAGTGCGGATGTTCATGGCACCCTCACTTTAGGAGCTCACCACTGGATATTTGGAGAAGCATTCTCACGTGCTTTCTTCTTTGGTAGCAAGTTGACAGAGCAAGTTGAGCTATGGTTACTTTTCTGTATAAAAGGCTTGGAAGTTTCAGCATTGACTGAAGGTCTCTGATGAAGTTGAAGACTTGCTTCCCGTACCGCATTGAGGGTTGACTTCCTTCCAAGTTTTGGTGATCGAGGTCGTGTCAGAGGGATCTGCAAAACATGAATGATCTGTAAAACTAAAAAAGTAATGCATCTAAGCCCAGATCTTGAACCGTATGTCTACTTGTTTTCACCCCTGGCCCTATGAAAAGGGAAAACCTTCTCATCCACGGAAGAAATATAGGCAGGATCAGATTTCCGTGATTAAACTTCTCAAGTACGCCACCGTAGGAAGTTATTTCCAATGACTGAACTTCTAGATTATACCTACTTAGCAAGTTCGATTTGAAATTTCATAGTATTAGGTTCTTCTAACTGTTAAGCTTATGCCATAACGGTTCTAAATTACAAATTACAGCAAAATTTTAGCTGCTTGATGCACCTCCCATTGACCATGAAGTCAACTTTATCATATAGAGAAGTTGGGCAATAGATATAAGACGAACCTTCGTCATTGAATTGTATGGAGAATGTAATCCACGATGCAAGTCATCACTTGGCTTCCCTCTGAAGACAGCACTCTGTCTTTGTTTCTTAAGGTCATGCTCTGCCTTCTCCTGGGCAACATTAACGGGAAAGATAACTTTTTGAAATTGGCTTTATCAAGAAACAAGGATAAAATTGAAGTCCACAGTTGTAATCATAAAACAACTTTTAAAAAAAAATATATTGCATGGATTTTATAACAAGTTTGTAAATTTCCGAAAGATTTTGACCTGCATTTCAAAAAATAACAAACATTTTGGCTGGAATCATTGGGTACCAAAGGAAATTGATCATTTTAACATTGGTAACTCACATGCCACCGTACGAACACTACAATAAAGTTATGTGAGATGACCTTAGGTCTCGCAAGCAGATGCTTTTTTTCCGTGTCCTCCCTTGCATTGTTTTTCTCTCCTAGCTTCTGAAAGAACTAGAACAGCCAGTAAAACGAGATATCAAAACCATGACATTATTGCAAGCAAGGAATTAATAGAAAAACTACAGAGATTAATCTTGCCTCTTTTCGTTTTGCCACTCTTTCTTCACTTCTAAAGCTAAACGGAGAGGATATAAGTGGAGGTCGTGATTTGCTTCCTTTTGCACTTGATGATTTCGAGCAGCTGTAGTTCTATAAGTTTAAAATAATGTTGAACATAGGAAAAATGGTGCTTCTCTGTTCTAGTTACTAATTATTCATTCTCCACGTGGAATGAGCAATCAAGATGAAGAATGCAAGACTGCCACAAACTTAAAATTTAATTTTATGTTTTTCAGCTATGAACATAAATTATCAATGATGCATTCAGTGTGTTATACTCTCTAGTTCAGTAGAAGCAAACATGACTGTGGCATGAGTAACATGGTACAGACAAAAAAGAACCATTCAGGAAACCCAGGAGCAAAGTCCATACTTTGAAGAGAGGGTCTGTGATATTTCACCAGGTGTAATTTTTCCTGAAACTGACTTGTTGAGCTCTGACTTACTTCTGCGAGGATAAACTGTGTCAATTATAACAATTAGAAAGGGCCAGTTGCTTGTGTTTGTAGAGACAAAATACCTTCTATCTTGTGAATGCCGAAATATTAGAGGAAGAAGCTTTGATACACCATGAACAGATCCCTGCAGTTCATACATAATTCATCTTGGTGGGTTACAAGATTCTTACTGGTGTGAGGAATAATTGAAGTGTGTGCACGCATGAGTGTCTAGACTTCATAAAATGATTAGCATCAAATGATCATGGTATGAGGAATTGAGATACCCTGGTTGGATTTTCTGGAGTAGGGGACCTGTCTTTAGATAATCTGACAGAACTTTTGTTGGTGTCTTGCAAGCGAGAAGCAAAATTGATTGACACATGGATAGATTTTGAAGTTGCTCTCTTTTCACCCACCAATTCTCCAGCAAACTTCTTACTGTTTGGAGTAGCATTTAGTCTTGTGGAACTTGACAGTTTGGCAGAAGACTTAGGAAGTTTCGATGCTCTACTCTGACTCAATTTGTTTGATAAAGAACTCATTTGCCTTTTATTATTTGGTAAAGCTACATTCTCCATTTCCGCGGCTTCCTGATTGGGATGGTTGTTTACCTTATTGGGCATCTTCTCCTCCGGCATGGCCACAATAAAGTCATAGTAATCAGCATTTTCAATCTGCTTTGAATTTGCCACGTGAATAGAGTTTTCCACCTCAACATTCTTTTCTCCTGTCACTTCATCTTCTTCCACCTTTGCATTTTCTGAATTATCCATTTGACCATCAGCATAAAATGCATTTGCATCAGAAGAATGAACTAGGCCAGCATCAAAAATCCCCTCATCTTGTCCATTGATGATCTCTTCATTGATTGCTTTAGAAAACTCCAAATTAACATGAGAACTGCTGGGAACCTTGTCTGCAGCTTCTACTTCAGGAACATCGTTAGATGCAGCGTTTGCTTGCTCAAGCAAGGCAGCTGCTTTCATGGCTGCCCTCTTCTTGTAATAAGCCTCGAAGTATGCCTTCTTCTGGGCAACAGAACCTGGCTTGGAAAACTGCTCAACTTCTTCTAAGAACCGATTGTGACTAAAGGTTGACCACTTCTCCCAAGCCAAAGATTCTGACATAAATCTCCCGAATGAGATTGATTCGGTCAGGGCTAGAATGGGATTGCCCTGGAACTCAAAAATATTTTACATGTTTGCTCAGTGATTTCTTTGATGCAACTCATTATTATCTATTTCAAACCAATGATATCCATAAAACAATTAACACAAAATGCAAAGAAACTTCAGAGACTCGGTGTCTTCTTTATCGACTGAAACAAAAAGGAGCCATAATCTCGATGGATGCCAGATATATTAAAAAAGCTATCCATACTCAAGTCCAAAAGAAGTTTCAACAATGGAAAGAAAAAAGGCAATCATCAACACGAAAATGCCCCAAAAATGAGATTTAACGAAAGCCAATCAAGGCTGCATTTAATCAAATATATGCAATTCTCCGGAAAATATTAGCAGTTACGGAAAATAAAAGGAGAGCTTTAATCACTTTCGTTTCAAGTGTTCAAAGCATTGAACAAAATCAAGAACAGCAGTAATTAATTCAATAAAAACGAGTAAATCCTCAAGCATTATGGTCTGTTTGATAACCCAAAAGGCTAAAGGAAAATGAGCAAACAGAATCTCACAACAGCCATTTTTCCTTTTCACCAAAAACCCCAGTAGTCATAATTTTTTTCAAGATGTCTCAATATCAGAGGCAAAATCACAACAATTGAAGCAAAACCCACAAAAGATTACTAAAAACAACACCAAAAAAGGAAAAACATTCCTTCAAACCCCAGAGCATGATAAGACTAGACATGAAAAAAATATTAAAGCAATAATGCTTGAAGGACTAACCTCTTTGGCTTCTCTGGAAGCACTAGATGGATGAGAAAAGGACCTCATAAGACAAGCTGACTCTCCCATTTTTCTTTTATCTATCTATACAAAGAAAGCGAATCCCACAAAAAAAAATACTCTCTTTTTAATTCAAAACCCTTTTCGCTACCGACAGCAGGTACGTAGAGCTTATCTTAGTTTTAGTTTAGTTTATGGCAGAGTCAATCACTGGTCTCCCTTTAAATTATGAAAATCAGGGTGTAGGCTCAAATGGGTCCATCTCATTTCATGTCTTGCAGGCAACAAAGGCAAGATGAGAGCGTAAGAGGCAACTCAGTTCTTCTGCAGAGAAAGGGAACCTTCTTCCTCTGTCAGCGAGTGAGTGAGTGAAGAGACCGTTGTTGGTGGGTTGCCTTTCTTTCGCTTATACTTTTAACAAAGAAAAGACTTAATCTTTATATTTTGATTGATGGATATATTTCTTCGGGACCTGCCTGAACAAAGCTCCTAACGTCTAGTTTCACTTGTAAAAAAGCAATCATGTGAGAGGAGGGGATGGTGACAGATAAAGAGAATCTGATGGATTTTACTTATGTTCAGTGTGGTTTCGTCCATTAATTTGAATTTGAAGGGAAGAGAAAAGGTCGAGGGAGACAGACAGAGAAATTATTAAAAATATTAAAATAATAATTTTTTATTTTTTTAAAAAAAAATTTATAAATCATACCAAAATCTTTCAAAAACATAGAAAAAATTTAGTTGTTAAAATTGAGATTAGATTTTTTTTTGTTAAAATTTGATTTTTTAAATTATTTTTTAGTATTTTTAAATTTTTTTATATGTTAATATCAAAAATAATTTTTTAAAAAAATATTATTTTCAAACAAAAAATATTTTAAAAACCAAGCTTTATCTCATATTCTCATACACCTTATTAGAACTCATTTGGTATTATACTAATAGTTACTTTTTAAAATATTTTTTTCTTGGAAGTAATTGAAATAATATTTTTTTTATTTTTTATATTAGCATATCAAAACAATATAAAAACATTGTAAAATATTAATTTAAAATAAAAATAAAATAAAATTTTTTTTTTTCAAAAACATTTTTTAAATACAAAAACAACTCATTGGCAACAATGTTTTTCTACAATTAGGTAGTGTTTGTAATTATGATAATTATTATTTTTTAAAATATTTTTTACTTGAAAATATATTAAAATAATATTTTTATATATTTTAAAATTTATTTTTAACATTAGCTTATTAAAATAATACAAAATTATAAAAAAAATTAAAATAAAAAATTCAAAATTTTTCAAAACTAATTTAAGAAGGTAAAAACTTATTATACTCTTTTAAGGCTATATTAAAAGACCATGTTTAACAAATAAATAAGTTTTGATATATTTATTGGTCAATAAAATGTTGATACATGATATAATATATTGAAAATATCTTGTCATAAATACGAGATGTTATCGATAAAAATCAACTAATAAAATTATATCACATGGCATTGAAAAAAAACTTGAAAATCCTACAAATCTCTATAAATGGAGAATCTCGCCTTAAACAAAAAGAAAAAAGAATTCTTAGAGTTACCAAAAAAATTTCAAGATAAACACTTTAAGCAAGAAAGTTTCAAAACTTCTCAAGCCTCCTTCGACTACTTTTGAAGTCTACAAAGAATGAAACTCTATTGGGTTAAACATAAATGCCCTATAAAAGTTATTTAACAACACTTTGAAGATAAATTAAATATACTATCAAATCATCAAATCTCACTTCGCAATACACACTTAAATTTATATTTTTGCAAAGCACAAAGGTTGGCTTGATTACACAAATAAATCAAGCCATTACATATCAAATCCAAAAGAGAAATCAAATGTTTGTTTATTTTTTTTTGTAAGAATTTTTTATATAGAGATTATACCTAGACATATATTTTAATAAAATCAAATATTTGTAAACGTGTACTTATCTAATTTTAAATACTCAAAATTGTGTTCATAATTTTCTAACGACTCCATTTAGGGATCTCTACCTCACATCTCTTTCCTTTAAGAAAGAATTTTCAACAACATCTTAATGATAATTAGAAAGAATATAATCATTATTGTCACTTTCAAAAGTAATAACGGTACTAATTCAAGTCGTCGACATGCCATTAAAGATTCTTCAACCTCGCCATTGAAAAGAAAAACCATCATTAAGTTGTATGTATAAACTAAGTCGATTCTTGAGCTAGTGTCAACATCAAATTCAAAAAAAGCACGAGAGCTCACTTTGGAAATAAAGTTACAAGTAACTCCACTATAAAAATCAAGTAGGGCACATGGACTTTTCTTCGACACTCAATATAACTACTTTAACAATTCTCTTATAAAGACTTTTTCATGTTGATCACCAAGTAAGGATTCAGGTTTTGGCATCATGTTAGTAATGATGACTGAACAACATCTTTAGAGGATGAAGTGACTAACTTGACAGAACTCATCAAGAAGCTTTTAACTTCACTCGAGGAAAAAGACCAAAAGATAACAAAGCTACTAAACAAACTTAAAAGCATGAATGAGCAAGGTGAAATTTTAGTTACCAAGGCTTTACAAATGAATAAAATAGATGTCATTGAGGATTCTATAATCAGAGCTATAAGGAATATCCATGATATTATCGATGGCCTCTTCACCATGAATAAACTAAAAGAACTTATCAAGGAAGTCATCACAGACCAAGTAGAAAGATCAATTCAACCTTTATATTTTTATGTAAAGATTGACACCTAAAAAATCCACATGCTAAAAATGTCTTTGAACTATCAACCACTAAAGTTTTGACAATTCAATGACAGAGAATCCTAGGCAATATATAACTCATTTTATGGAGACTTGCAATATGTCAAAAGTGATGGTGATCTCATAGTAAAACAATTTACTCATTCTTAAAAGACAATGTCTTTGACGGGTATATTAACTTGAAATCTGGTTTAATTGATAATTGAGAGAAATTAAAACATGAGTTTCTTAACAACTTCTATAATACTTGTCGTGTGGTTATCATGATTAAACTCACCAATACATGTCAATAGAAAAAGTAGTTTGCCATCAACTATATTCATTAGTGGAGAAACCTTAGCCTTAACTTTAGAGATTGGATTAACAAGACTTTATGCTAGGTATATGTATTCAAGAGATGCATTCAGAACTAGACTACATATTACAAGGCATTAAACCCAAATCCTTTAAAGAATTGACTACTCAAGTGCATGATATGGAACTTAGCATTGCTATAACTAAAAACTTATCATTGTCTAAGTAAAAACCCAGGAGAAATAAGCATAAAGGTCATAAATTCATAAAGAGTACTCCAAAGATTGAGGGAAAACAATATTTTATAATTAATTATACTTCTGTAAAGGTACCAACCAAAGTAAAACAAAATGATTGTATAACATTGATTACTTTTTAAAAAGGTAAAATAAAGAAGTTAACTTTGAAAAAGCAATAATAAAAAAATATTCATTTCCTAATTCAAATATATCAAGAATGCTAGATGATTTGCTTGAAACAAATCTTATCAAGCTACAAGAGTTGAAACAATTTAAAAAAGCAAACCAAATAGACAATCTAAATTATTACAAATATCATCGCTTGATCAACCATTCCGTAAAGAAGTAATTGACAATTAGGAAGAAAACAAATTAGCCCTTAAATAAAAAAAAACATGAAATTGAGTTGTGGAATTTAAAGGTAGAGAAAGAGAAAAATAATCATTGATGCTATGTAGTTAAGAGGTAGCCACCACGTGATACCTTAGATGGAAGGCCCTATCAAGATGAGTTCAAAAACAACAATGAAAACTGCATTTAAATGTTAGAAAAAGCCAAATACACCATCCTAATATGACGGTTTTCTCATATATTGGCACTTGTATTGCACATGCTATATTTTTTTACCCTTTTTATTCATTCAATCTCATATTTTATATCAACTTTTCAATTGAATCTTATTATACTCGAGCCCAAATCCTCTTCTTTTAATATAATTCTTGTTTCTTGAATAACTCTTTAATTTAGTGTTGAATTTAATCTGACTCAAGTCTAAAAAAGGTTTAATTAGAAAAAGAATAAAGAAATAAAAAGAACATAAACTTTCACCCCATCAAGTTAGCTCACTACAATTGTGTTCAATATAAATCATGGATCTAATAATTAACTGATTTATTATATTATCATCTTAATATGATTTTTTTAAAACTAACTCATGTTTTGACTAATTAATTAGTTTTTTTTGTTTTACTTGTTAAATTAATGGCGTCACACTAGTTATTTTTCTTTGGAAAAACTCGTAGGAACATTATTAAACCTTGAATCCAAACCTTTAACATTCTCAAGCAACAAAACTAATCAAAGCTGATAGTCTTAAAGATAATAGTATTCAAAGCAAGAAATTTTAAAAATTTTCCCATATAAATTGAAAAAGACTTAGACTTATGGATTGCATCCTTAAATGGGTTACAAGAGATATATTTGATTATTAATTTTTGTTGACCTCTTATATTTTTTTATGGTTTTTCCAAGTATTTATTATTAAAAATAAAGGTAATTTCGCTTAGATCTAACTAGAAATTTTCCCACATAAACCATTGTCTTGAGACTATATTACGGCAATAAATTACTTATAATAATATTTTTTATTTTGTTTGTTTTCATAGAAATATTATGTAACTTGTAATTTAATAACTTTCTAGATTATTAAATTTCAAGTAATAAATTATGTGAGTAGCTCAGGGAATTCATCTTGGTTAAAGTTTTTTTATAAAAAAATAAAATATTATTATTTTAAATTTTATTTAAAGATAAATAAATTTTAACCGAGCCAATTATATTGCTCAAGTTTTATCAAGTAAACCGTATAATTTTTTTAAAACCCTACCAGAACAAGTTCCCAGGCCAAGCTACACAAATTGAGCCACATTTAATATCACTACATTCTTTTATGTCATATCTTAATAATATAAAACACTTAATAGTAATATTATTTAGAGTCCTCCATTTTATCTCATTTTTTTATATAGTTTAAGAAACTAATTTTGAATAGGTCTTTCGAGATCTATAGCTTTACTCAAAATCAAAAGTCCATTTAGAGCACCAAAATTATAAAAAGGCTTGTTTTTATAAAAACCAAATAAAATTGTAAAAGACATGATGCATTGTGAACTAACTAATTGATCAAATAAATATGGCCAAAAAAACAAGTTGATTCTTAAAATTTTATAATTTTATCAGCGAACATGTATTTAATATATCAAATTAAATTAACATTTAAAAGTCAGAAAACTCAATCACACTCAATTAACCTTATTTAAATTTGATAAAATCAAATTAATTTTATAAGTTTAAAAACAATATTAAATTATACATTTGATAACTTGTACCTTAACATTTTCATTGTTTTAAATTTATATTTTTCAAAAATTATACAATTTGATAATCAAGGGCTTGATTTTGACTATAATTATTATAATTTTTTTAATGATACAAATTATTTGTGAATTTTATTTTTGTATAATTAAAATACCAATTCATTCTTCACAATTTTTTATGTAAATTATTAACATATCAATTGATATATTACTTTGTTTGAACTAGCAAATATATAGAATAAAAATTGCAAATTAGTATGCTTAACTCTTAAAGTAATTAATGTTAAATGATTTATTAAAATTTAAAATAATTTTTTTAATAAATAAAAAAGTAAATATATCAATAAATCAATTTGTCTAAGAAGTAGAAAAATTAATGTAAATGAAATAAAAGTGTTTCAAATTTTTTATTGTTTATTTTATTGTTTATTTTAATTATATTATAGTATTAATTACATTGATTGAATTTAGTAATGTATAATTAATTAAAACATTTTCTTTACAATTTTACTATTCAAATTTGCAGTTAAATTTTAAATTTATATGATATATTTCTTGTCATGTCAAAAAATTCATGATAAACATCTATCTTGGATGAGATCCCATAAATTTCGTTAGCACAAGGTTTTGGTTCCCTTCTTTTGTTTTTTGTCAAACGTTGGAAACTTATCTTGCGACACAGTTATTATTAAAGGAGAAAGCCATTAACGGAACCAACAAGTTAAGAGATTAGCTTGTAGCAATCAACTTCCACAACTATCATCTTAGTTTCGATCATATCTATCTGTTTATTTACATCCATTTTCAGAGGTGAGAAGAATGAAAAATGCATGAAAATCTGAATTTCATCTTCAAGACTCATAGCAGAAGTTGTTCTACCAACTGTTCTTTCAATTTACAATTTTCATCCACAAAACTGAAAACATAATCTGACACCAGAGGAAAGAAGAAGGACAAGCGAGGAGCCAATTTCTAAGCAATCACTGAACATTGATGTCATGAATCTTGGCAGTGGCACTTGCTTTAGGTATAGTTATATACAAAACCCCATCTTTAACTTCAGCAGTGATCTTCTCAAATTGAATATTCTCTGGCAGCGCAATTCTACTGCTATACCTGCCATAACTCTTTGCAGACCACTCTCCCTCCTCCTCTTCTCCATTCTCTACGCCTTCCACCGTCTTCTTGGGCACCTTCTGAGCCTTAACAACGAGCATCTTCTCCTCAACCCAAACTTTCACATCTTCTTTAGTCATTCCTGGCATATCAAACCTCATTTTGTACACATCTTCACCCTCTTTTATTTCCCATGGTGTCCTTCCTCTGCTGTACCCACTCCCCTCTACAGGTAATGGTGATGGCCACCCACCTGAGTAGACAAATGGGTCCTCCATCACCCTCTCCATTGTCTCCATCATCTGCTGCACTGTTCTTGCAGTAGGAAACCTGTCCCATAACCCTGCCAAGAAAGAAACCAACAAATTCAGTGAGCGTCTCAAGGTTTCTTACCTTCTAGTTTGAATATTGCATGAGATATAGTTATTGATTGATTACCTATTGGTGCAGCAGGGGCCACTCTTTTCTTGTTTTGAGATTGTTGAGGGTTCTTCCTGGCTCTCTGCAAGTGGTCAAGATTCTCTCTGCTCTCTGCTGCCATGGCCTTAATGTAGCTGTTGCTCTTGTGGTTGTGGTTGTGGTTGTGGTTGTAGTTGTAGCTAAATGCTATGCCATGAAGGTTTCTTGAAGAAGCACCCTTCATTGATGGCAGAGGAAGAGAGAGGCTTAAATTTGACAGTGCGTGAGACATTCTGATATTTGTTCAAGAAATATAGCTATTGATCAGTGGAGATTTCCAATTGGCCGTCGATGTCGAGCAATCAAGATGGGTATAAAACTAAAACTTGCGAGGAATTTATCGGGAGAGGATGATGGAGTGATACTTAAAGGCAAGAGTAGAAATTTCTGGAGAACGTTATGTGATAAGGAGGTATGGAAATGGGAGCAGCAGGGATTCTGGTGCTCTTCTGGAGTTCTCCAGAAAGCTTTCTTCTTTTTTTGGCTGAGATCATGACTGGGCCAAAGATGAACGAAGTGACATCCTAACCCTTTCCTTTGCCCGATGTCTGCCCCGACAATTCTTTATTTTAAATTAATTATTTAAGGAATAATGTTTTGTTACAGTGAATTTATACAACATTTTATCTGGGTATTTCAGTATATTTTGAAATTGTAATCCTGACATGAGGATGGATAATTTTCAACTAAAAAATCTCTGCTTTGGCATTAAGAATACGTATGTTATCCTGGCAGCGGTTATCATCGTGATTTAAAAAAAATATTTTATAAAAAATATTTTTAATTAAAATTAATTTGTAAAAGATATTTTTAGTTAAGGTTAGTTTAAAAAATATATATATTTGATTAAAATTGATATTGAATAAAAATTAATTTAATGTGTTTGGTTAAAATTATTTTTTTTTAAATTGAGGTTATAAAATAATTAATATATATATATTGATGGTTTTTAATTTAAATATTATAGATTTAATTATTGTTATTATATCATTAAATAAATAATATTAATGTGAGATATTTTTTTATTATTCTATTAAATTATGTGCAATTTAATTAAATACGAAATCTATCCAACAAAAACTATATTTCTATGGTTTCTTAAATGCACAATAACAAAAACTAATTTTTTTTATTACGTTGTCAAATGATCTCTTTCTAATTTTTTTTGAATAAAATACAATTATAAATAAAAATAAAAACTGAATTTTTTTAACTAGGTCGGATCTGAAAAAATATAATTAAGATTGTAATCAAATTCTGTAAATACCAAGTCATTAAATGATATTTTTTTAATTTATATAATATTATTAAATAATATTAAACATTAATATTTACATGAATAGAAATAATATAAATTATATTTATCTTAACGGACATTATTCACTTAAGTGAACAGTACCTCACATCAATTCACCCGGCACTGTTAAGTTGAAGTGAACAGTATCCAGAGG